>VZRN01003686.1:268111-304955 GCA_013397935.1 Dasyornis broadbenti
AAAAAAAAAAATTGCTGTCAGCTGTGTGACTGCAGCCAAACTCTAGTTTATATGCCAGAGAGCTGGCATCATCTGTTCCATTAGTGCAATCGTCTTGCTGAATAGAAGTTCAATACTGACTACAGATTTTGATATCTGAGCAACATTCTTTTTTATCTTTTATTTTGCTAATGCAAACTTACTCTTTTTCATTGTTTTTATAGTTCTTTGTCAATTTTTGACCTATCTGATACAAGTTCTACTGTATTTTTCTGTGCAGAAAATGTTCTGCTGTGTCCCATGACGTGGAATTCTCTTTCATATTTGCTATCTCTGTATTCTTACGGTACCATTGTGTGTGTTTCTATTACACATATTTTCTGCTTTTAATGTAGATAAAGGATTCCCGTACACATGTAAGTAAAACTGGGGGAGAAGGAAAGGAAAAAAAACCCTTTATTGTAGTTTAAACAAATTGAGTAGATAAGCAGTATAGACCAAAACTGAGCACTGGTAAGGGATTTTCTCTCTGTGAACTAAATTATATATTTCTTTTTTCTTTAGGTGACATTTATGAAGTAGTTTCTAGCCATGCTTCTGAATCAAATGAAGATACAGAACAATGTAAAGAAAAGGTATTTTTTATTTATGCAATAGTTATAGTGGACAAAATTCTATTAAATAATCTAGATAACTTACACTTGCTTTCGTGGCCTCCTAAGGAGACCTATAAATGTGTTCAGTTTATTTTCTGTCAGACTGTCCATAAGGTATTAAGATGAGTTTATATATGCAATTCTTTAGAATTAGGACATCAACCATAATATACCATGTCTATAAGCTTTGAAATTTGAAATAAATTCTTTGTATCAGTACTTGAGCACTTTTAAGCTTCTCTAATCTTATTTTTTTATGATCATCAGGAAGATGTGCTACTATTAATCTTGCTCCTAATATATTCCATTATTTTATAAAAAAATATAGTAATCTCTATCCATGTCAAAGACAAATCAAGAGTTATGAACATGAGTGCTTGTATAGTTTCATAGGATTTGACTGAATAGCTCGCTGAAGTTCTTAGAAAAACATAAAACTGTATTTAATTTAATCACTTTTAATTTGTTGCCTGGCTTTTATTAGTGAGCACTCTTGCAAACATGATTTTTTGTTCTCAGAAGACCATTGTTTAGAACAGCACAATTATTTCATGTGACTTCAGCTGCATTACAAATATTAATATATGCCCGAAGCATGTGATGAACAGATGATAAATGAGTAGGAATAGATTACTTGCCAGTAAAGAACAATGAAATAAATATAGCAATTCTTGTGCGCGTAGTATTATTTAGAAATAGACTTCTTGAAAATTTACTCTGTAACTAGTTCTTCCCCAGTGTGCATAACAATGTTAATGCACATGGTGCTTGGTTTCACAGAAAGTAAAATAAATCCCAAATGCAAAACATTCATTTGTCCAAGTCAAAATATTAAATATATTTTAAAAGCACATAGAAATATTACATATTTTGAGAAATAATACAATATTTGGTACTCTAGAAAACAATATTTTGACTGATATGTTTCCATTATTTAATGTGTAAGGATTCCAGTCAGTAGTAAGTTTCATGTTGTTGTACTTGTCATATGATAAAAAGTTAATCCTTGTTCTGGAAAATTTTTATAATGTTCTGCTTTTAAATTTTGTTTCTTCTTTTTAAATAACAATTTTAAACTGTGTTAGATACTGCTTGAAGTTGAAAATGAAGACTTACAGATCAGTACAACACCTGGTTATAGTCAGTCCATCAGTGGTGAAGTGGTGACTGATGACCACTTTCTTACAGGTAAGCAAGCGCATTATTCTTTTGGCTGAGCTCATCTTTAACTTACCTTTAACTATTTCCTGTTCTTCTGTTGTCATAAGTATCATAGAATTCTTTTTAAAGAATTTCACATTACAATATATAAGGGCTTGATACTTGATGAATTAGGCATGAACACCTGTGCTTTTATCTCATTTCAAGATCACAAAATCATCATAGAAATAAGTGCAATTAGTATCAAAAAATACCACCCAAAAATGATTTCAAGAATTATGAATACAAATGAAAGCCAGCTCGGAGGCACGAACCAGGTTTTCCTTTGGCCACAGCTCCATTTTTTTTTTTTTTTTTTTCCTATTTTTTTTCTTTTTTAAAGCCATATTGGCTGGGAATCTTTCCTTTGCCATGGCCTTTGGATGAATTGGGCTGCAGCATATCAGTGCTAAAAACCCCACTAATAGCTACAGAAGACATCCTCTGTAATCCTGCAAAATACATTGTTAGAGAGCATAGTAGTTGCAGAGTCAGTAAGTGTGTGGAATAATAATAGGACATCTGTGATGGAAAGGACTTGTGCTGTAGTTCTGATTTCCTTGGGGATACGTATTGCTGGCTGTGTCAGCACAGGATCCTTTTCTTGTCAAATACCTTCAGACTGTTTAATGTTCCCCAGTGCTTATTAGGAAATTAAATAAAATGTTTATGTGGTTGATTAATAGCTGGTATTGAAAAGAGCATAAGCCTTGCCCATCGTGAAGTTGAAGAAAAGTGTAGACCAGCAGCTGAGCTTGAAGATGAGAAGAGGCAAAAGTGGAAAGCTGAGAGAGAATCAAGGGTAAAACAGAACGAAGAGGAACATGCAAGAAGGGTGCAGCATCTGGAGCAATTTGAGGCTGAAAGAATAAAGTTAGATCTTATTAATAAGGTAATGAATGGTACTGAAACCAATCAGTTCCCATCTAGACTATCAGCATTCAAGCTCTAATGTGAAAAAGAGATTATCTCCAACTGTATGACTGTCCTAAAGCCTGTCTACCAGTGAGTTACCAGTGAGTTGTAAAACATATTTATGTATAATCCATTGGGTTTTATGTGTTTACTGCTTTAATCAACAGTGAATGAATTTGCTATGCTAAATGTTAAATTATTCTTTAAGCTTTGCCTTTACAAAGTTTTTATGTTATGAAAGCAGCCAAAGTACTGGAAATGAGAGTTGTGCTGAATTAATCACAAATGAAAAACTAGTCACTGTGCCACAATAGAAAATACTTATCTTGTTTGAACCTCCCACCCCAATTTAACCTTTCGATGTTAAAATCTTAATGGAAGTTATCAGAACCAAAATCATTCAGTTCAGCAATGCTGATGCTGTTCTTCATCTCGGTCAAAGTTACAATACTTCCTTTCCTTATCTTTATCTGGGAAACTTACTCAGGCTTCATCTACTGAGTTCTGCCACAACAGAACATGTCTCTACACTGAGACCGGTTGCACTCTCAGACTATCTAGTCATGTTTTGCTATAGTGTGGAGTGCATAATGAAGGATAAAAGGGTATAAGAAAATGGAAGAAATGTAACTTTTAGATATAATATTTGTGAGGCCACAGAATTTTATTATTTAGCCTAAATAAGTGTGTTTTGAGAGGTGCATTAACATTACATTTTCAATTAACTAATTTGTGGCTTTCTGAAAAGGTGGGCACCTTGGCACTGGCAAGGTAATACAAGTCACAAAAAGGAAGGAAGGGCTTAGGAAATGAAAAGACCTTTGATCTCTGAAGGCCAGTTCAGTGACTGCTATAGCTCTTTCTAAAAGGTCACAAAACTGATTGGCGTTCTTGGCTCTTTGCTGTCACAAATCATTTTTGGATGTAGGATGGCTTTCTCTGCAGAAAGAGGGGCATGGCCACACTTTGATACTGCTGTTGCTGGAGTGTTTTTTTTGGAGGTGATAGAATCTAACTTTCCCTGTTGCAGGAGGATCTAGATGCCTAGTCTCCTCCTGTCTGAACAGCGTGCTTCTAAATGTCCGTGAAAAGCAATGCTGAGAGTGGGACACTTTATGCTCCAAGCTGAAAGTGCTAGTTTGTTTATTCTACTTCCTTCGTATCCTCCATATTTGATTTGACCAATATATCTTGGTTCCAGTTATGTGGTTCTGGATCAGCCTGTTTTTTAGGTACTGTCTGATAACTTTCAGTCTGATTGAGACGTCTTTTCTGATTGAGGTTATGTTGGTCAAGGAGGGAAATGCTGTTTACTTGCAAATAGTGAGAAAGTAGACTCGAACTTTCATTTTCCGTTGAGAAGCAATTTCAGAAAAATTTCTTTAGCTTTACTGAACAAAATTCCCCTTTGAAAGATATTAATATTACCAGTACATACCAGTGCAATTTTAGGGAGATTGTTCATGCTTACTGTTCAGATATGTTTCTGTTTTCTGCTTCTGCTTTGGATGGTTCTGTAACTAGTTTCCATCTTCAATAGTGGTACAGATCTTGGAGAGGAAGGTGGGAGTTGTTTGGGTTAGTACCAGGATGCTGACTTTCTGAAGGTATGCATCTCTCAGTACATGACCAAATCTCCATTATTGATGCAAGTGTCCTGTTGTTTATTTTGATCCACACACAGCTCAGTTTCTCATTTAAATCCAGGCACTCACAAAATTGGATTGTTGGAAAGTCAAGAAGGTGGGTGAGATTGGAGAGAGGGTGTTTTGTGTTGTTCCAGGTTTTGTACAATATTTATTTCAGTTAATTTGTTGTGCAGAAATGCCAGGCTGCAATGGAAGATGAATTAAAGAAAGAAGAGAAAGCTTGGAGAGACAAAATGAGGCAACACGAGGTAAGGTTGTACAACGAGCTTTTGTCAAAATTCTGTGAAGTTACTGTTACACATTTGAGTATAAACATTATCCTGGAACGGTTAATATACTAGATTCTGTTTACTAATGATAAATATGTGCTGATACTGTCCCATTTTAAAAATGATTGAAGTCTATCCTAATTGTTTTGGCCTAGGAGTTGATCATGAAGCTACAGTTGCAAATGGAAGAGGAGCAAAGGGCCTTGGAAGAGCAGAAAGCAAAAGAAAGACAACAACTGGCTGAACTACAGAATGCAGCAGCTGTGAAAATCCAAGCTAGATTTAGATCTTTTTTAGTCCATAAAAAATACGCTCCCATCTTAAAAATTAAATATGAAATGAGAAAGAAGCAGAAAATACTAGAGGAAATAGAGAGAGAAATGAAAGAAAGGGAGGAAAAACTGAAGAGGCGAATGGAAGAATATAGATTAAAGAGAGAAGAGGAAAGAAAGAGACAAGAAGAACTTGAAAGACAAGAATATTTGAAACAGGTGAGGAGGCATGAGGAATATGAGAAAAAGAAAGAAAGCCTGAGACTGGAAAGACAAAAACAACTGCAAATAAGAAGAGAAGAACAAAGAAAATTAGAAGAGAAAAGAGCAAAAGCTGTGATGAGCAAAAATGTAGAAAATAACACAGAAAACATTAAAAAGGATAATAAGACAGAAAATATGAAAGTAATAAGAGAAGAGAAGGAGGAACTAAATAAACAAGTAGAGGAACAAAAAGAAAAACATGTTGAAATGATGGATGAAACAAATAATTGGATGATTCCAGCAGAAAGAAATTTGACACCAAGTGTGCTAGGCTCTGAGAAGGAACACACTTCTCAAGTGAGTAATGAGAACTTATACATGAATTCAGTAACACGGGGGGAAGAAAATTACTCACAAACTAGTTATCGTGATAAAGCTCCAAACAGTTGTATCTCAAAGGATGAATCTCTTAACTTTGGTGCTACTGATGAGGTAGAAAATAAGGCAAACAGCATATGCAGCAGTCCACCAAATGTCCAGCCAAATGCTAGTAATAGAGAAGACACAGATCGATTTTCTCACTATGAAACAATGAAGAAAAATGTATTTCTAATGGAAAATGCTAAGGAAGAGGTCACAGACACCTGGGACAGTATTCAAGACACAGCAGATTGTTCTAGTAAACTAATTTTACCTGATGATATTGAAAGGAAGAGAATAAACTGGATGAACACATGTAAATCTTGGTCTAAAATATATGAAGAAAACCAAAGAAAGAAAGCAACTGTAAGAAAACAACTAAGGAAAAGTTCGGTTAACAAGATGCCTCCACTAAGTACAGAAAACATAATTCATGGTGGCCCTTGGAGTACCTTGCAGCAGGTAACTATATGAAAGTGAGAATGAAATGGGAAGACTATACTATCACGCTTTTCTTTTTTTTTTTTTTTTTGCTGATTTGGTGTGTCAGCAGAATGTTGTTTTGGAAGAGAAGTAGATTATTGTTGAGAAGGATACAGATCTCATCATAGTTCCTTTGCCCAGTTGCAGAATAAGGGCAATGACAGTGACTTTTGAATTCATGTGGGTTTTGTGGAGCAGTCTGGTGTGGTATTAGTCTTCAGACGATTGGCAATATTAACCCTTTAAAAGGAAAGAGCTCTTAATTTTCTGCCAAATTAACAAGGTTTTGCTTTTGTATTAAGGCCCACATTTCAGCTCCTGCTCAACTAAGCCCTTCAGAGTTTTGAGAGGAACAGTCTCTCCTAGAAGCAAGACATGACTGATCAGCTTATAGATAGTATTTTGCCATGAAGGACATCTCCAGGTTGCCAGGACTGATTTTTCTTGCCACTTACTAACTTACCACTGTATGCTTGCTCTGTGCTCTCATGTTGGTATCCATTCCGAGATGACACTCTAGACTATACACACTTCTAGTCTGACCTGTTTTTGTCTGTTCTACATTCACTGTTTATGATACTGTGACTATTGGTATTGTGCTAACTTCTCCCATTCAACAGATCAAACCTATCATTGCCATTCTTTTTTATATGAAAAGATTACGATTAGTTGCTTACATTTTCTAAACCATTAGTAGATTTTAGTTTTGTTCTCTTTTTCATGTTAAAGAAAATGACTGTAATGCATTGTACAATGAATGTTCAATATACAAAGCATTAGTTTTATTTATCAATAAATGCACGTAGGTCACAACACTTACGCTTGAAGATTTACCAGCTTGTAGCCTCTCAACCTTGTCTGAGTGTTCCAGTCTTCAAGTTTTGACTCTGAGGCGCTGTGGACTGGTTGCACTGGAAGGACTGAGTAGCTGCAAAGACCTGAAGTATATCAATGTGGAGGTACCAAGCATGTTTCATTCTTTGTTATAACATGGGGAGAGCTGCCAGTTTTGCTGCTTAGTTGATTACGTAGTTGTGTTCAACTGAACATATAACTTCTTAGCTTTAAGAGCATAGGAATAGCAACAAAATACTCCCAAATGTGAGCAAAGTTATACCAGCAGATTTACAGTGCAAATAGCAAAAAGCAATGTGCCGCAAATGATTCAACCCGTACTAAGAAAATATCAGTCTAAGATTAGCATTACTGTGACACAGTGATAGATCTTCATTACCTCAGTCCCTGACTGATGAGTGGGCAGAGGCTGTTCACCATAGCAGGTGCTTAGCTTGAGCAAGAATAGGTAGAAGGAAGAGTCCTTTGCAAGATACACCTTGAATATTAATTAAAATTAGTAACATGTATGCTCAAGGAATAGTACAGCACGTTACACTAGAGGCCTAATGTTTAGGTATTCGCTACTGCTCAGTGTCTTACATAGCCCTGTTTAATGACTAAAGAAAACTTTTCCTCTTCAGTGCATCTTTGTTCCAGAACTTGGCAATTTATGTGAAACAGCTTTGTTCACATTTTTAATTTCATGTGTTTTAACAAAACAGTTTTCAAGAACAAAAGACCAAGCACAGCAAATAGTGAAATAGAAGTCTGAGGAAGAATTGTTAAAATGGCCTGGGGAATGGAATGTTAAAAAAGCAGCATCCCTTGGAGCTGCCTAGAACAATATTAGCCTAGAACAGTGTTAATGTTTGTGACCAAAGTACCTCTAAATGCAGACTTTTGCTATTAGTAAATAGGATTCCAGCAAAACTACAGCTGTCTTCATTAGCATCTAGTAAATATGATGGTTTTTATGCAGTTTTTAGTTCAGTCATCCAGGGTTTGAGGAGGTAGGAAAGCCTATATGGAAGAGAGTACTCTGTTCTTAACTTTTTTTTACACTTTTTTGTTTCAACTTTGGGCATTTTCAGAGCCAGAATGAAGTTCAAGATATATTCTTGTTCTATTTCGGCAGGACACAAAAGGCCGTTTCTAGGACTCATTTTTTTTCCTAATGGAAAAACAGAGATGCCCTTGCTCCTAGCTAAGAGTTTAGGATAAAAATAAGCAATGAAGGCAATCTGCCATGTATTAACTTAGTTCTGCTGTTTCACTTCAGATGCTATTTAATATTCTCATTTTCTTTTATTGCAGGAAAACAACATTCAGGTAATTGACTGTGAAAATCTGGAAAAGCTCTGTATTCTCCTTCTGAATAAGAACCATCTTTCATCAGTTTGCGGCTTAGATGGATGCAAAAACCTCCAAAATCTTGAACTTTCCTACAACAGAATCACTCGAATTGGTAAGAAAATTATTCCAATTTGTATAATAATATTTATGCAGTTTATATTCAGAATTATTCACCTCTTGGATTTAGAGCCAGTCAGCTGCTAAGCCCAAGGAGACAGACGTAGAAAAAACCTGCATCTTAAAGCATGGCTTAGCTACTGCCATGTATTCCATCTAGCAGGTCATATAACTATTGTCAGCCAAAGAGAATTAAAATCTTTCTGGAAGGGCCACTAACATTATCTGCACTAAGTCAGCTGGAGTATGTGAGTAGCCTGAGTTCAGTTTATTTACAGACATAACGAAAGTAAAGCCTAGCCGTGCAACTGCAGAGAATTCCAGTGTGTTCCTGACTGACACAGTAAGTAGTTGTATAGAAATTGTATTGTCTGTCTGGAGTCTGCTGGACAATAGGAAAATAATTTGAAACAATTATTAAGCTCATAGAAGAAACGCATTCACATAAGACTTTTATATAATAAATAGTTTCCACTTTTAAATAAGACTGTTAACAGTATGAACATGGATAATGCAGTTCCATGATAAGTGGCAAGGGTGTAGCAAACAGAAAATGGGAAAGCTTAAAAAAATCTGTAGATATAGAGACTTCGATGTCGGTATTATCAATATTTTTTGCTAATATGCGCAAATGTTAGTATTCATGAAGAAGATTTTTAATACCTGAAAATAAAAGTGCTAGGAAATCAATGTTTACTGTAAAAGCTTATCAGTACCCTAATGAGGAACAGTAAAATAAAATGGTTAAAAAGTTTCATCTGTATCGTTGGTGGCAAGTAATGCTTGATAAGATTCTTATTCAGGCTGATCTCATTTGATAAAAATGTCTGCAAGATTACTGTAAGAATGATGTTGTATTTAGTGGATGACATTTAAGAATGTGGCATCTGTGTGTAGTAGGAACTTTGTACAAAGTGGGGTAAAATCCTCTTGCACTTTTTCTTTTGTGCAGTGCGCTGCTACAGTCACTGAGTCTCTAATGAATTTAAGTGGGTAAATAAATCTTTACAAAAAAACATCTTCAAATGTGTTTTTTTTTCCTCTCTCCAGAATTGCTTTGAGGATGTTTGGTTAAAACAGATGCATAATACAGAATTTATTTAATATCATAACATATTGGTTGTGAGGAGTTGCACAGAATACATAAAAATGGATTTGTGGGTTTTAAAAAGTTAGCATATCCCTCCCATCTGTAAATCCTGCAGGATGCCCCTCAGCAATTTTGGATAATGCAGTACTGTGCAGTAAAGCTTATTTATGTTTGTAATAATTAAGTTTCAATGACTTATTGTAGGAAATTTTTGGCATATTATGATTTCTCTTTTTATTCTTTTCTCCTCTTATTGAAATATAGCATCAGTAGGGAAAAAATTAGAGTTGCCAAAACTCCCTTAAAATAGGAGTAAGAGAAATAGTCTCAATTATGCTCCTCCCCTGAAGAATACATGATCACAAAGTAATTGTGACAGCAATACACCAAAGTTCAGTGCATATGTTTGTATTTTGAGGATGAATGCTTTGTTTAAAAATTTTCATACATAAAAAAAAAGTATCATTTTGACTTGAGTCTTTGAATATGCTATCATAGAGTGTATTGCCAAAGAATGCTCACTAAAATGCTGGCAGCTTGAAGAATAGCAATGCATAATCGTGGATGGTCATAAGTGCTGCTTTCCATCTACTCTTTTTAAGACAGCGCAGAGACGATTTTTTTTTCGTCAGACACATTTTAGTTTTGGTTTTGTTGTTTGAGGGTTTTGTATTTTTTTTCACCTTTATGTTCACTGTCAGCTTTCGCTCTGTTGTTACTGTCTCTGTCACACATCGAAGTGATTTCAGACCTGCATCAATAGCTAAGAGAGAGTCCCTAGCTAGTAGACTCCAGCTGCACTTTGCAAATTGCTGAGTAGTTATATGAAGGTTCTCCTTGAACCATGCTGAGACCATATTTTTGTCAACAAAATGCTTTTCCCATGGCTGCTATAACTTTTGTTCATTGCATCATATGTAAAACGGACAATATCTTCTGTAAATGCGCAGAACGCTTTCATGCTTATATTTTAATTTTGCATACGGGCAGAAGAAACATTAAAATACCATCTGTTTGTATTACATTATTCTCTCTTGTGTGTGTTTCTGTTGGACTGCATTTGATAATTCCAGAATAGCTTGTGATCCTGTTGTATGTAGCCTTGAATGAATGACGTTCAGGTGAGGAGGAGTGAAAAAGGTGCTTTGTGCAGCATGCAGAATAGGAATTTCCAGATTCTGTACTACCTGCTTGCCTTTTCTTACTTTGTGCACAGTCTCTCCTCTCAGTCTCACTCCAGACTCATATAGTGCTTTTAAAGTTTCCAGTACTACTATGCTGGTTACTGAAAAGTGGAGATTTAAGAGCTGCTCGTATGAAGAAGTCTTGGGAGCCAACACATGAAAACATGAAAGTGTTTTTGAGACCAGTAGATGGTGCTGGTTCCTTTTTAATTTTTATCCAAGCACACAAAAAAAAGTACAGACCAGGATCTTGCAGTCACGGTAGTATGTCATGGGTGTGTTTGAAATTTTTCAGAATAATTAAAGGTTTGTATATTCATGTGCTAAAGCACAGTTTTGAAGTTGCATTATGGAACATGTTTGTTATATTTAAGATGATATTAGTTTAATGTCAGACAATTGCATTCTTTCCACTAGGTGCTTTCCATTTCTAAACTAAAATTATTTGAAATCCTACTTGGGGATTTTTAAAAATGTACCGCTGGTTTTGGTCTTTGACTTTTTTCTTCAATTTTCTCCTTATCATTTGTTTTCATTTTTAAGTCCTCTTCTGTATTCTCAATGCTCTATGGTGCAAACTGATCTCTGGTTTCATAATGTTGTTTTCAGAGGACATTTTACAAAGAGATTCACTATTGTAAAGCTCATCCACCTTCCTTTGGGGAACTTGTGAAATTTTAGGTGAGATAAAGATGAGACAAAGTGTTCCCTCAAATAATCCTAAATTAACAAAATTCACGAATAATCCTAAATTATCTGAGAATACATGAAAGAGAAGAAAAATCAGAAATTCCTTATTTTAGATGTGTTTTGTAAAGGGTACTCCTTCAAAGCAGTTTTTTTACTCCAGAGATACAGAAAAGCTGCTTGCACCTGTAGCAAGTTAGATGCATCAGTGCCATTGCACGTGTAAGACCATGGGAAGAAAATGTGATTTTTTTACTGTTGTAAGAGGGTGATTTGGTAACATTCCGTGAAAGAAACAGATGCTGATGGGAACTTTTACCTTTGCATTTTTTTGTGTGTGTAGAGTTCGCATACTCTTTAAAGTAGGTGGCAGGAGTAAATTTGTTGAGAGTGTAAAGGCTATAGCAGTGTAGCTTTATTCTTAAAGGCACTAAATTTTCTTTATAAATTTCTTCATTAAAAATATTTTGACGTAATTTCTTAAGACTGATTTAAATAACGGAGGTGGTACTGGCCTAAGTTTTAACACAATTTTTTCTAACCTTGCTGATACATTAGCAAAAAAAACTTCTAAAAATGAAATAATAAAAATTAGCTTTTAAACATAGTGTTTTCATTGTGATGGATGATTTTATAAGGGCTTTTAGCATTTCACAGAGTTCACAGCAGTTGTAAAGTGGTTAAACCATAGTAAGTACAGTTTATCACTGGAAGAATGTTCTTTTCCAACAGAAGTACCAAAGAGATTATGAACTGTTATCATTGCTTGATTAACAGGATCAGAAATTTGTGAACCATATGCACTGTATATGTGAAAGGGTCAAAATACAGTAATTCTTTTAAAACCTTATACAGAACTTATATTATCTGTAGTAACAATATACAAAAGTTCAGAGTTTTCTTAGTACTTGAAAGTCAAGAGGTTTTTATTTCATTGTGTCTTAAATCTTTAATTTTCAGGTGGTCTGGAGTCACTGAAAAATCTTCAGCAATTAATTGTTGACCATAATCAATTAATCAGCACAAAAGGTCTTTGTGAGGCACCTACCCTCATTCACCTAGACTGCTCTTTCAATCATCTCACACAAATCGAAGGCATTGAGGATTGTGGCCTACTTCAAATTCTGAAGTTGCAAGGCAATAATCTCCAGGAGGTAAAGGCTTTGAATTTAGTGGCTGTTGTGCATACATCTTTGCTAACGGTCATCTTTTTCAGCGTTCTGAGTATGTGCTCTTAGATTGGTGTGCGATGTTTCATGCTCTTATGTAAGAACTTTTTTTCTCATGTCAGAGGGAGATTTTTCAAAGATACAAATGGCTAGCAGTTAATTATTTTCTTACTTCTAAGTCCTTGAAAAATTCTACTCTCAGAGATTATGGCTCCTCCTTCATTTATAGCATCTAGTCTTCAATTTGTATTATACAATTCTGATTTTGTTTAAAATGTAACAAAAGATTATTATTACTTATAGGTAATGCTATAATAGTAAGATAATTATATTAGGCTGGTAATAATGATATAATTGTCATGACATACAAGTAATTATTTATTACTGTTCCTTTCATGTGCTGATAATACCATTATAATGACTCTAATGATAATCACGCTTATTTGATATATGTTGATTCTCCAAAACTTGAAATTTTTGCTGCAGCATTTAAAATAGGAAGACTGTTTGCTAACTGTATGCTTAATCACATTTAGTGACAATTATTCTCTTATGAATTCAAGAGATGAAAAGCATTATCAGTAAGCAGCAAAAAACTGCCTGAATAAAATAGCAAGACTGTGATTCTTCGGCTCTTGACTTTTTTTTTCCTCTTTAATTATTTATATTGACTATTCAGGTGTGGTAGAAGACATTAAAAAGTTTCTATCACCTGATATGTAGAGATTATGTGTGACAACTAGTTCATACATAATAAGGAAACGATACATATATCCAAAATGTGAGTTTTGCTTGTATTTAGTAATGATTTATGAAAAGCATCTGGTAAGCATTCCATTGTTGTTTCTCTAATTTATATTAATCTTAAATAACCATCTCTTTTCTATTTAGCTTCCAAGACTGGAAAATCATGTTCTCCTAAGAGAACTATATTTAGATGACAATAGCATTTCTTCTGTGAGAATGCTTTCTTTGTATTGGTTGCCTCTATTGCAGATTCTTTCACTGTCTCAAAATAGGTAAGTAAGAAAAGTTCTTCCACTTACAGAACTGATACAGAGGAATTTACTAATACTAACATAACAATTGTCTGTAAAGTATAATTCCCAGTATGGTTGAAATTTCACTATCTTTTTGGGATATTCTTTAAAAATAAAGATATGTGGTTGGCATGTAATTGCATTGGCTACCTCTAGCTTCTCAAAGAAAATTTGAAACAGCATTAACTATGTAAATTATTTTTTTTCTTTTGGATGTTATGTAAAAATAATTCTTGAGCATTGTGGCATTATTAAAACCATGGTGGGTTTCTTTCTTTCTTTAGCAATTGTTTCTAGGGTATGTCTGTCAAACTTCATATTTCACAGCTAGCTTATTCAAAACAGACTTTGAAGGCTAAGTTAAGTGCAAGTACTAGACTTAGAAAGGACAAATAAGAATGTTCTTTATTTTACATGCATCTGTTAATACCCTCCAAAACAAGTATATTTGCTTTAATTTTTCACTCTTATGGTTCTGTTTAAAAGGTACATACATCTATACTTCTTTAGAGGTAGAATGACCAGGTCTCCTGGATTAAAAATCTTTATTTTCCCCACCCCCTCTTCTTATCAATTTAAATTCTGCTAAAAAATATATGAAGCATTCATTAGAATTTGCAATATGTTAGTAGGAAAATTAATTTTAAATTAATACCCATCATTTTTCTATACTGTAATCATTTTGTTCTGAAAAAGACTGATCCCAGCTAAACAAACAGAATACTACATACCATATATAGAAATACACTCTGCACTAATTAGTTTACTCTCCTGTTAGTGAAGAGATGTTTTTAAAGGGTGATTCATCTGCCATTTTTAGCTGTTTGCTTTGAGACTAATCATGGCCTACAAGTGCCTGTTAGTCTTCATTGACTAGAAGAAAATCAAAATGACCATCTCACGTGTATGTCTACGCCTCAACAGAAGAATCCCATCCTATGTGACATTTAGTTCAGCAGAGCCAGTTGTGTCTGGGAACCTGTGGGGAAAAGGTTGTTTGAGTCCTATTATCATAACCAATGTCCTTCATGGAAAATGAATATTATTTCAGTATATACAACCTATATTTTTATATAACTTTTCAGATTCAGATTTCAGTTTTCATATAATGTCTAGTGAAGTACTGTTCATGGAGACTCTTGGATGTAAATATAATACATGCAGAATCTAATCTTCAAGTTCAGGCCTGGGCTTTTAGGGTTTGGGATTTTTTGTTCTCTTATTAATTATTCTGAAGTTTGGAGAAATTGCTTCCTGCCTGTGATTAAACAAGCACATTATTTGTTAAGCATTAGATTTTGAGTCATACTTGATTTAATTCATGTTCTTTGCTATCTTTTCTTCCTTGTCCCGTTTAGCTTTTTTGTGGAACACACAAGAATGTAGCATTATATTCTTGTCATTTCTTCTTCTTCCTGTGTAGCTATCCTGTGTGTAGTAAAGTGTTTGCAAAACTCCTTGAAGGTCTCACGTGCCTGCTGGGGACTTGTGAGCACGGTCTCAGGCATATCTTGAATGCAGCCTCTGGATTTAGGTTGTGCTGGACTGGCCATGTAGATGTACCTTAAGTCACTTGCCTATCCCATCTTATCCCATTACAGCTTTTAATACCCATTGTAGTGTTTGCTCTCATTTTCCAGTAGCCAAGCTGAGATGCAGTGTTTGGTGTGCTGAGTTTCTTCTGCTGGGCTGTGAGAAAGCACCTATTTTTGCATCAACAGACTGGATGTGCTGAAACTAAACATATATCTTCCCCCCTAACAACTCACCTTCTTTCCTTGGTGTGTCTATATCTTATGTCAAATCTTTGTGACAAACAGGACAAGATAGCCTTAAATTCGTATTAAAAGCCTCAAAATTCCTGGCATTTCAGTAGCCTGCTCTGTTACACTCACTTTATGTACACTTATAAGCAGCTCCATATGTGTGTGCTATAGCATAAGTAACTCGATGTTCTATAGAAACAGTGAATGTAATGGAGTAAGCTGTTGAAAGAAAAGCTGTTTCTTTGCTTTTATCCTACAGCCAGTGCAATTTTGTGAATTTTTTCCAAGTGTGCACTGAGTGCCATTTCCTTTTAACTGATTGCAGGAAGCCAATATAATGATAATGCTATGAATCTGTATTCTTTCTGAAAGTGAAGTACTGTGAAAAGAAAATTCTTACATTAATTTACAGGAGATTTTTATTCCTGAGATGCTTTGTCTGCATCATAAACCAGAATTGTCAAAGATAAAACTCTGAAAATTAATTGTTTTGAATTGTTTTAAACTTACAGTCTAACAAGAAATTAAAATAGATAGTGATTAATTACTTCAAATATAAAAATGACAGCTATTTCACTACTCCTGCTTTTATTAAGTGTTTTATTGTGGTTTTCACATACAAAGCATATTATTGGTCAATGTACCAATACAATGACCAAAGACCAAAGACAATGAATAGCCTCTTGACTTGGTTACTGCAGAATTGGGTCTGTGAAGATCTTTGCTCTATTTTATAGCAGCTGAGGACACAACTGTTAAGTTAGTTTAAAAAAGGGACGTTTTCTTTGTTCTTCTGTTGTGGGTAAAGATTTAGGTGTAGGACAGGAAAACCTTGTCCCTGTGTAAAATTAATAAATTTTTAATACGTGTTAAGAGTTCATGTGGCATTTATAATTACATGTAATCCCATTTAATCATGTAACTTGTTAATGTGTTTTTCATTATGAGTTTTACAGAGAGACACTAAATCAATGTGCTATCCGGGTAGCCAATTTTTTTCAACTTCAAAATAGACAAAATCCCTCCTAACATTTCTTTTTAAATGTGGTATTAATATGACAAAGTTCTTTTTTTTGCTATCTCTTGCTTTTCACTAAGATAACCTAAGTGAGATAGAAAAAAGATTTTAAAAAATGCAGTCATCTGCAAAAGTTCCTTTTTCTTTTGGGAAACAGGTTTGGCCAGAATCAAATATGTTCTGAACCTGTTGCTCTCATGTTTTTGCATCTAGATGCCTACTATTCCTAGAAGGCTTATATTAGAAATGCTAAAAAGTTAGTTCTGTTCTTAGCATGAATTGTTCTCTCTGCTTAAATATATGTGGTATCTGTGTTTGTAACTGAGTTTCTCAGATATGAGCATTGAGCTCATTGCAAGCCATGATGTTTTGAGAATTTGACATTTCCCCAGAATTATCATGATAAATCTAAATGTCATTGGATGTTGAAATAAGTCAGTCATTAAAAAAGCTATACCTATGTAGAGTGGTTTTCTCCATCCTATCCTTACCATTCTAGATTGTTTTTTTTCCATTTTCAGTAATTCTTGGCCAGTGATGAGTTTATCTCTGAGTGTGTGGTGTTGTAGATAATGTACTTGAAGTACTGCCTGCCTAGATATTCAACAAGCAAAGTGCTAACGGACAGATTTCGTATAATCTATAATAATTTGCTGCTCATAAATATGGTGATTATTGCAAACTAAACTGTCTTTAAGGAATGAAAAAGAAATGTCAGTGTTACTTAAAGATCTAGATTAAGATAAATGTATTTCAGTTATTTTGCCCTCCCTCCTGCTAACCAGTCATTAACATCAATGATAATTTTTCTGGAGAAAAGCATTTGCACAGCAGGATTTAGGTCATCTTGAGCAGTAACTGCTATTCATGTTCAGAAACACAATCTTTATTTTCTTGGATGCATACTTGCAACTATTCTTAAATCTTGTTTTCTGACACAGCCACATAAACTACATAAACTCTATCTCTGATCTGTTCTGCTAGAGCCTTAAATGGGAGCAGAAAAAGGAAGCTATAGCTTGCTTTTTTGTGAATATCTTTTACTTTTGTGCCTTCTTTGTAATTTATATCTCTCTTATGCCCAGGGCTAATGTGACAAGGTCAAGTAGTATTAAGTTTTCAGTAATGTCCTTTGTCTTTCTGGTTTGAATTTTCTTAGGAAAAAAATTAACAAAGAATGTCGGTACAGGGAAAGCTATAGAATGACGGAGAAATGTTTTAACTCTCATAATGCCAACGGCAGGCAAGGACAGTCCAGTAGACAATTTCTAATTCACCACAGCATACGCTGCTAAAGATTCAGAGAACTCACTGTAAATAAAAACCTTGCATTATCTTTTGTCCCTTATGCAAAATATGACATCTGTTTTCCTAGATATTTCTGAATATATGAATCTATAGTCTGAGTCATGGATTTTCAGTTTTTGCAGCCATACTGTTAGCCAGTAATATCTATGATGATATTTGCTAAGAATGTTAAATGTATTTATGTACTATTGACTGATGATGAGAAACTAAAATGCTGAATGAAATTGTAGTACTATGTACAGATCTATATATAAAGCTTAATGCTTTTTAGAGTCAGTACTTGTTCATATTTATTTGATTCCATTGAAAACTTCCATGGCAGGAAGATAATAGAACTAAGTAGGAATAGAACTAGGACAACTTTACAATGTAGTTTGAAAAAGAAATGGAAGTATAGTGGCACATACACAGTTGACTTTATATCTGTTCCTCTGAATTTACTCTGAAAATGTTGTGTCGTCATATAGAAATACTTGTCAACTGAATGTGGAAATTATTTTCTTTTTCTGTTTTGAATTTGGTCATATTTTTAATAAAACTAGATAATCTACAACCAGCACTTTGTCCACAATTAGTGTACCAGAGGGAAATTCAGCTCTGCCTTTCAGTTGTAGAGCCTGTGCTGGAAACACAACATATTCATACATTTCAGCAACAAAGAAGCATTTTTGCCTCTGAACAATTTTGAGTATGTTTCATTTTGTTGTAGGGTCATGTTTCTGACAAAAAGAATTCTGATTAATGTCTTTCAAAGGCACTTTACCCTCAGAAAATACTAATTTCTGTGAAAATTAGCAGCCATTTCTTTTACCATTCTCTTGTTTGCTAGGGCCTTGCCCTTACAGGGATGAAACGTTACCTAAACATGTATTTCTTTAAAAGGGATATCGTTGCTATAGTGTGTGCTTATACATAAACATTCTAGATTTAGTTGATAGCTGGGATTCTTTGCATCTTGATTTTTACCTTTTCCTGCCTCTTTCATATTTAACATAAACCAAGATAAACTTTGATCTGAAAGTTGATATTTGGCGATAGCCTGGCAGCTGAACGTACCATTCAACATTCATTCTTGCATCAATGTAAGTTTGTAAGTAAAGAAACGTCAACAACACCTTTAGCAGTAGCACTAACACACCTCACAGTCCCAAACCCTTTGTATAGATGAATGTTAGCTTAGTTTCTTTACATTTACTCTTCAATACTGCAAACAAAACTTTTCTCCTGTCTTTAGTACGGCTTTGCTGCTTTATTGCTCAAGAAAAGCTCTGATAATGCAAGAAGAGCAATTCCATAAGCAATTCCACAACAGTCTCAGTAATCAACACCTATTTCACACTGTCTGGCAGAAGCAGGAAGACAGAGGAAACACTGAAAATGTATTACAGGACAGTGCAGCCTTGACCTGTTGGAAAATACATCCATGAGAACGATTATGCTAGTTTTAGGACATAGGAAATAATGTGCTGATTGGGTAAGAGAAATGACGTGATAAGAAGTTTGAGCAATGAGAAATGAAGGAAGAGGAGAGAAGCCAAGCAGATTTTATTTTTTCTCCAGAATCAAGACCTTTTATTAGTAACAATCTGGTTATGCTCCCTAAAGAAAAGCCAGCTGAGTTGTGTAAATTTTACAAGACTTCAGATCTTCAGCCCTAAATGCAGGGAACAGAATGAAATATTTACCAGGTAAAAAAACACTAATGAGAAAGTATTAAAAATTGAGCTGCTGAGAAAACTAAGAAATACTTTCAAGGTAAAATTTTAGTATTTAGTTCTAGCACTTTGGATAGATAAATGGGCATTTTCTTATGTAAAATCAGTAAATTTTCATAACTGGAAAATATTCTGGTGCCTTTCTGGTTTTGAACAGCTATTTTATTTAATTTAAAAAAAAATGTTTTCTGTTTTGTTCTTAGGTTAACCGAGCTTGTGCCTTTAAATTCATTTGTATCTTTGGAAAAGCTAGATATCAAAAATAACTGCTTGTCAGGTGAGTGTGTTTAAAAAAAAAAAAAAAAAAAAACGAAAATCCCATTCCAATAAGAACTTAGTTAAGTTATAAACTGATTTGAATGTATCTGTTCACATGTATTTATAAGAGCCATTTATAAGGTGCCAAGTACAGGGGGATGATAACATGAATGGTGCAAATATTAATTAAAACTATACTGTAGAGATAGCAATATTGCTTGCAGGACTTCATGATGTTGGTACATTTTACTTTCAAGTAAGAATTCATGCGAAATAAGATAGCTCTGCATTCAGACTTATATTTGGTTTTCTTTCTACTATATTGCAGACCTTAAAGATGTCCTTACATGGTTAAGTGGCTGCCATAAACTAAAAGATTTGTCATTGGGTGGAAATCCTCTTCTCCAAGAAAATAACTGGAGGTAAGAAAAATAATTTCGTTTGCTAAATCAAAAAATCAAAATCAGACAACAAATTGTTGTATGTATCTTAGTTAAATAGTAGAAACACTTCCACATACAGTATGAAGAGTCTCGCTGCTCTGACAGGTCCACATTGCACAAAGCTAGAGAAGGGGTACTGTCTATTAGAATAAGAAAAAGTCAGAATGAATAGTTGATTTTTCCTTAGTAGTTGAAAATTATCTTTTTATGGTTCTTCAGATTCCTTATCTTTACATCAAAAATTAATAGGTCTTATAATTATGAAAGGGATGTAACAGTCATGCTGTCATTTGCCCTTCAGTTGTGTATAATACTGAAATAATGATCTGAAAAATCAAAGAGCTGGTCCTAGAGACTATGATATGTCTCTATAGGATAAATGAGTAGGGTAGAAAAGAAACTTGACATATGAAATTATATACATTTACCATAATCCCTGAAATGAGCAGTTATATGGGTTTGTAAACTATAGGAGTAAAATTGTGCATGAATAGGGGTTTCGTATCATTTTTTTGCATATTAGATATAATACTTGAGGTGTGGCCTCACTAGTGCCAAGTACAGGGGGATGATCACTGCCCTAGTCCTGCTGGCCACACTAAAACCTAAAAAACTAAACCCACCCTTACATTTATATCTTCCATCTGAAGATTTTCGTACAAATTTATGATAAGTAATCAAAAGAAAAAAAACCCCAACTATTTCAAACTTTGAATTAGAAGTGTTTGAGTAGTTTAAAAGATAGCAGTGCAAGTGCATTTGTGATTGGTTTGTTTGGTTTTTTAATGAACAGACTTATTTGTACTCCCATGGTTCCTGCAGATAATTTCATTCATAAAATTCTGTGACTGTGATAATGTTCTAAATTTCTGTGTCCATTGTTTGAATTCCCACTATTTTACAAAACTAACTGTTATTTCACTTGTAACCTGGAGGGAAAAGCTTTCTGAATTTCAATTTAACTATGAGAACTGACACTTTAGATTGCTTAAACCAATAGAGCTTTTATGATTAGACAGGAGATTCATTTGTCCAAAGGATTTAAAGTATGGGATACTATGAAATATGGATTTGCTGAATACAGCATTGACTGTAACTTCAGACAATATGTTCCAGTGAACTTTACATAACCCCTTGATACCAACAAAGGAATTAGTTGTAAAATTTCCCAGTCGGTTTTGTACTTTCATGTCCAGCCAGCGATAACACCAACAAAAGTGAAGTAGTAAGAAATCTCTTTCTAAAAATTAAACCCTGGGATCAGTCTGAGCACTCCTAGGGGAATATGTTTCAATGCTGTAGTGATTAATAGAGCCTCTTAAGTGACAGAATATTCACCAGGAAGTTTTCACTAAATGAAATATTGACTCAGCCCTTCACCATGAGAAACCCAGCTGGAAAAACGAGTGTTGAGATCCCACAGCTCTAAGATACAATACTTCCATCATTGATCAAGTCTGATATGTCACTGTTTTGGTGTATCGCTATTCAACGTCAACTTTGCTAATTTTTCTGTATGTGTTCAGGAACTGATGATCTAAACCCATAATTTTATTCCAAATGTACTTCAGACAGTCTTAGCCTTCATTAATGGGCAGTAGAGAAGGAAGGTTTTCTATTTGCAAAAACTGATATTCTGTTCTGTTATTTGGAGTATTATAACACAGTCATAGAAACTTTCTTTGATTTTAAACTTAGTGTAGGTTGTCTGAGCTGAGTAGCAGTCCTTTACTTTCACAGGGAATAGTCAGCGAGTTCCAAAATTTTGAAAACGATACTATCTTTTTTTAGTAGAAGGGGGATTTACAGCCTACAGTTAGTATTCTTTCAGGAGTTCATAAATGTTACTTAAAACTAAGTCAATGAAAATACTGGTTGTTGATGTATTGATTTAAATGATTTTGCAGTCTTCAAACTTTCAACAAATTTGGTCTGGTACAAGGAATATGTGAAACAAGGTTGCAGTACCAGCTTACATCTCACAATAACATAAACCAGACCACACGGATGAAACTTTTTTTTTTTTTCAGTAGGGAAGTTTCTCATACATATTTTTTCTTACATCAGTGGCCCCAGCTGTCCTTTTTATAGCAAGGAAATGTCATCTTTACTCTCATGCCTTTCACTGATGTGAATTCAGTATTTTAAAAGTAGATTTTTTTTCCTGTCAGTCATACTGAATAGCATGTCAGTCAGTATATGTGGTATATGAAAATCATAAACGGAGTACAATTGGCAAGGTTTAGTATTTTGTGCAGTTTTAAAATTTAAATTTTTTAATGTGTCAGCAAAATCAGTGCTGTATTTTAGTCCTATGACTTAGTTTGCTGTGTAGCTTACTAATCAAATACATTACAGGTGCCTATGCACAAGTGTGTCAAATTTTCCTGTTAAGGTTTATGTAGGTAAAATTCTAGCTCCAGTGTTTTGAGACTGCTGCCATTTACTTTCCTGGTTTCCATACTTCAGCAGTGCGCTTTATACCAATGAAGTATTAAGAAGTCTTGCTATGTTCTGTGTTTAATTCTTTATTTTATTCTGTAAGTATAAATTTTTAGTTAATATGTTAACATATGAAATAAGGACAAATACATACAAATATTTAGAGAAATATCTTCATGTTCTGTATTGTTATATGATTTTATCAATAAAATGGGTGTTTTAGCATATGGTTTTTTCAAAGAACTAATTATGATTTTTTTTTTTTCCTAAGGTCTTCCTTGTTGGAGGTCCTTCCTAGTTTGCAGTTTCTTGATGGTGAAATCTTAACCCATTGTACTTTACCCACAACTGAAAGAATCAAAGCATCAGAATTAGGAACTTTTCTGGAGCTTTGTCAAGTTCAAATTGAAGAAAATATTCAACTGAAAAAAAAGGCTGCTGAATTGGAGTATGTATTTATGTGAATATAAATTGCATTCAGAAATATTTTTTTTTATGTATTGTTACTGAAGTTTTGTTGACTTACGAATTTTACTTAGGATTTTTTTTTCCTGGAAATGTATTAGGATAAGACAGAGATTAGAATCATTAACTTCAGTGCAAAGTCTATTTTGGATAGACATTAAGTTATGAAGGCCTTGTGTTTTGCTTCTTTCAGTTTGAGAAAACAGGTGGTTCAACACCTGCAGTTAGTAGTAGCTGAATGAAGTCATGCACACCACCATAGTGCGGTGCTATGCAGTAATAGTAGCTTAAATCCTGAAAGGTGAATAATCACATTAACATGATTTCCAACTTTAACTGAATCAAATCTAATTTGGCTATTGGTGCAATATGCTCTATTTTTCTTTCTGCATTTTTTCCCATGTCTATGTTATTCACATTCAAATAATTGCAAAAGCTTTGACCTCTTTTTTCTTAAGGTAGTGAATCAGATGGATCTGTTTACAGGTCTTTAATTTTGTCATGCTTGCTACCTTTATCACTGTTACCATGGTTGATTGTCCAGTAACTTCAGCTTAGACCGTGCAAGTGGTAATTTATCACACATGCAATGTTTTAATTATTTTATAATATCTAAATAGCTCAAACTTCTCATTTCTGCACTTGGTAATATTGCATGGGGCTTTTTTTCATTGTATTTTTTCATTTCCTAGCAGATTCACAATACCCCTGTAGTCCTTTGAATATCGAACTTATGTTTTAATTTTTGGAAAGGTAGTTTTCTTGATTCTGCCAGGTACTGAACATTATCCCAGAGCAGGTGAAGCATGTGGTGTTTTATAGTGTTTGGGTCTGAACTTTGCCTTGCATACTTTGTTGATTCTGTAAAAGTACGCACATTTTTTTCAGAATCTAGCTATTTTGTGTTTGCATGTAAGCCTGTTATGTCCATGGTATCTTGTTCCTACGTAAGAGTTTATTACATTGGTGTATTATTGCAGCTTTTACTAAGCTGCAATAAACTCTTTATAGCTCAGAACCAGATTAATTTGAAAAGAGGTTTGTATTAGGAATTAGATTGAAATTAGTTGGGAGAAATTATATAGTGGAGTTTTCTAGGACAGATGTAATGTGTAGGTGGCTCCTAAAAGCCATATGTTTCTCCATTAAGCCATCAAGATGTGTCTTCTCCATTCCTGTGATTTTGGCTTCTGGTTTGCAGGTGGAAATCTGATACTTCCTAATCTATTTACCATCCTGAAACGGTGTTCTTTCCATTCCTTATCATAAAAGAAAAGAAAGCTCTCCTCTTTTACGGTTGAGAAAATTTTTCCGTGTCTGATACTTAGGACCCGTTTCATCATTATCCTTTTCTAGAAAAAGTGCCAGTTTATAATTAGAATGTGATTTGTGAGGAAACTGTAGGAGACTAAGGACCTAACTTACATGTACATTTCTGCAGAATGGTAAAAAATGGGAGGGAAAGATGATATTCCTACAATTTAACAGGTTTTTTTTTATTATTCTGCATGAATGAACATAAGAGAGATAAATAAGAAACTTGTTGGTTGGTCAGACTCAGACCATGACTGGTCAATTATGACTGGTCAATGCCTCACGCTTCTTTCTGGAAGCTGACTTGTACTTCTAACATCTTTTCTCAAATCATGGGCGCAGGAGATGGAGTGCACACTTACCGTGGAGGGCTACCAGTCAGACACAGGCAAGATGGGAGCACAGGTCAGCAGGAACCTTGTAAATTCAGCAAGGACAAGTGCAGAGTTCTTTACCTAGGAAGGAGGTAAAGAATGGAGGCCTTCTGCCCACTCCCAGGCTACTTGCTGAGTGGAAGGGGGAAGGCTTTTGCCTCTGTCCAAGCACTGTTCAGCAAAACATTAGTCTTTTATCAGTACCGTTTCAGTCACAAATCTAAACCACAGTACTATATGGGGAACTGTAATGAGAATTAATTCGTTCCAGCCAGAGACAGTACAACTGGACATAAAGAAAATCCTTTTCAGGGTGGGACAGTGATGAATTGCAATAGGCTGCCCAGAGTAGTTGTGCAGTCTTGGTTTTGCAGGTTTTCAAGATCTGACTAGATAAAGCCCTGAGCAGCCTGGTCTGATCTGAGAGTTAACCCAGCTTTAACCCAGGAGGTTAGACTAGAGACCTCCTGAGCTTCCTTCAGTTGAGAATTTTTCTGTGATTCTATGTAAATTTTGTTTGAAAGAGCCTGCAGGTGTTTGAGAATAGTAGTGGAAAGAAGTGATTATATAAACATCTTTCCTGAATTCATGGTTTGGGTGGAGGAAGGGCAGGGATTGCGGAGGAAGGAAGGTTGTGGATTTTTTAAGATTTTAAGAATTCATTCATGATCTTTTAAATTAGTAACTTTGACATGATTGACGTATTTTGTATCAAATTTAGTCTTAAAATTAATTTCTTGTGTATTAAAACCATCTATCTTTTATTTTGACTGAAGTAAAATTTATGGGTGACCTAAAAACCGTTGAAAACTGTAGTTCATAAAAGGAACTCTAAACGACTTGTTTGTATATAAGCCTTTGTGGCATAGCTATTATATGTACATATTACAATACTTTGACTGAATTAATGTGACATTGCTAAAGAACAGGCCAACAATAGAGCAAACTTCTATGTTTCACATCTTGCTAAGTTATGAGCCCCCGTAGGTGCGACCTCAAGTATGTAAGCTGCCAAAAGTAATCACTGCTTGCTTCCCTAATCTGTTTCATACACCACTGCTGCCAGTTAAATTCTCTGTGCTGTTTCTTCCCAAAACTTCTCTGCTGTTGCCATTTAAAACTTAATTTCTCTATTCTAGTAAATGTTTTCTGTCACTTAATCTTTAGATGACTTGTAATGCGTAATCATGTAAAAAAGTAGTATGACACCTGGGCTGCAGCAATTTGTTTTCAGCCATCAAATGTGCAGTTAGTTATCTGGCTAGTGGAACTTAAACTTTATAAATACTGTATGTATATTACAGTGAAAATGACAGGAATTTCATAAATGGTATTGCAAGGAGAGAATATGTCAACAGTGACCTGTTTCATGTGTTTGTAAGGGACTTCGGTAAGCTGCAGTTGCGCATCAGTAATGATGCTTATGGAAGTTTCCCCTGAAGTCGTTAGATTTTACCCCGCACTACTGCAAACAAAAGCAATGAATTCAAATAGTGCACCTCATAAATTGAGGTGTACTATTTGAGTGTTCCATGTATTACAATTATGAAAATCACAGTAGAGCCCCAAAGGGAAAAACGTAATATCAAGAAAGGTTTTAACTAGCACACAAACGAGCATATGAAGGGGTAGAATATTGATTATGATTTAGCCGCAAGGGCCAGTAGAAAACTGCCATTCCTGACAAGAACTGCCTTGTTTTTTCCAAGCCTGTCCCTTTTGCCTCTGAGCAATTTGTTCTGACTTTTCCAGATTTACTGGCTCATTCTGACCAAATGACGCACTTTGAATAACCAGGCAGCCATTGCAGGTGTGATTGCAGTAGAAAATTCTATACAAAATGTGTCTGTTCTACAAGCAAGCCTCTGCTGCCTCTTTAAATTTTTTAAGTAGCAACATTTTTGCTGATTTAAACTCCACTGGAAGGCCTTTAAGCATGAATAATTTTCCTTTTCTATATCTGTTAAGTCCACCTATGCATGGATCCTTACACTTCGTAGGTGCTGCCAGTGGGGCTTATTCCTCCCCACTTCTGCTTCTCCCTTGCCAAACACTGCATGGGAATTGAGCAGGGTTTGGTCTTAATTAACCAGGACAGTGATGGATACACTTTGTGGATTGATGTGAGGACTGAAGTTGTAATGGTAATTAATAAATGCCTGACTTAAATTTCCAAATAGATTAAAATCTGATTCTAATGCTCTTATCTTTACTCAAAGTCCCTGGAAAATGCTGGCACAAATAGAAAGGTATCTGGTGGGGGGAAAAAAAAAAAAAGTACAGGTAGCTTTTTGCTCTTAGTACTTTTCTGTGAAAATAATAACTTAGTGTTTAATATCAGGGCTGCTAGTCTAGCACATTTGTACAGTACTACAAGACTCATCCCATGTTCTTCTGGCTTATTACCCCTTTCTCCCACTGCAAAACTGTGCATCCTGTGTGGTTATGCTAAAATTTGCATATGGCATAAATCACTTTCACTTGTAATGATCAAAATAAAACCATGAGTAGCCAGGCAGCGACTGAACATGAAGGAATGTACTGGTCAAAGCTGGAAGCCATAAAATTTTTCTGTAGCAAGGCCACCATATTCATCTCCATTTCATTACATAGTAAGCAGCCAGACACTATGGATACTGGTACTTCTATGGGATAATTCCACTTCTTGTTTTGTCTAGATGCCAATTTGTGCTTAAAACATTGGTCATATCATAACCAAGAAGTAATTCCAGATTTAGTGTGACCAGACCCCTTGACCAATAATACTGGAAAAGGTCTGAAGAGCAAACAATGAATTTACATTAATTGAAAAGGAAATATTGTGGTATCAGAAGTCTTAATATTGTCATATTTCTTTGTCTTCTCTCTTTCCTTGTATGTTTTTTTAACCACTGAAGAAGTAAACCAGTCCTGCATATTTTCCATTACAGCAGCTTCCTTTCTGTGATTTGAATAAGCCATCTTCAGGAGCATGTCTCTGGTATCAAGAATGCAGTTCTAATGAGACACTGAGAAAGCTGCAGCGCATTGATAGGATGCTGATATCCCTGTTCACTTCAGGGAAGCACCACGCTGGCTGCCACCAAGTACTCAGGCCCCCTCAGCGCAGTTGTTTGTGTGTTGGAGCTTGGCCTTTGCAGGAGAAGCTCAAACACAGTTACCTTGCCACTTCATTGCACATGAGTCTCTGAGATACCACTCCAGCTTCCCTTTTAGTGTCTTTCAACTGAAGCCGGTCTGACTGCCTAAATGGAAAAGCTACCGATACAGAGGGCAGCCTAAAAATCCTACAAAATCAAAGTGTAGTTATGGATTGCCAGGGAACGCATGGGAGAGGGTGCATGCCCACAATGACAAGATGGTATTTAGCAGCCACTGCTTGGAAAAACTGCCCCAGAAGCAGCCTCTGTGAAGAAACTAACACATGATCCCTGGTGACCACAAAATTACTCCCTGCCTCAATTTTCACTTCCCATCAACCTCCCCTCCCAGTTCTGCTTGACATATTCATAGCCACTGGAAGGATGAAACTTGAGATACTCCTGCACCTATTAAAGGAGAGGATTCACTGTTACGGTGGTTTGTTTTTCTTTCTGGTTTTTTTTGACAATCAACAAGGATATGCTTTTCATGCAAAAGTATGTTTTGCCCAATATATAAAACATTCTGGGGGTTTCTGCAGTATTTTAATTTTCATAAACAAAGAAATGAACTAAATAAAGCAAAGGAAAAGTGGGAGTGGATTTTTTATTTCTGGGGTTTTTTTTCTTTTTTTTTTTTTTTTGTCTTCTCACCATATTATTTTTTGTAAAAATTTGCTGATGATCTTGTATCAAATTTATTTTTTTTAAATACTTGAACTAATCCAGTGTATTTAACTAAAGTATTTAACTAATGCTTTAAGTATTTTCTGTTAAAGAAATTGCTGTTCTTACTATGTAGTATCTTAGATCCTTAAACAAATATATAGTTTGGTTTAAATATTTTTAGGACTTGTCATATGTATGGAATTAACAGGAGTAGGAGTAATGTTGTGTGGTGGACAATCAAATGTACAGTTATTGCACAGTGAGTTTTGTGCTTAAGTTGTGTGGATCAATTTAGTCATTCAGATTTTGTCCAGTAGCACTAGCAGAGGAAGAGCTGGAATCTTTTTTACTCTTGTAAGATCTGATTGATTATGGTCTTAAAAATCTAAAAAGTTCTTAGTTGAACTTCACTAGAGGATATAATTATATCGGTGAAAAGCCCCCAGTAAAACCTTATAAAGACTTCACCTTTTGAGAATGATAAACAGGAAAGAAAATTCCATTATTCTAACTATAGTTTTAGGACCTAATTTTTCCAGACTAACAAGAAAATTGATCTTATTTCTACTTTTTCTCTTGGATTACTGACCTAGAATTGACTTTGTACTCCTCTGAAATTAGCACCAGATTACAGATCTCAGCATCTTTTTATACTGTTAGAGGAAGATGTTTGCAGGATTCCAGAAGTACCTGCTACATCATAAAATGGACAAACACCATCCAAAGTAGAGGCAGCTGTCTGAATCTGTAACAATTCGTTCATATTTACCCTTACTTATCCTCATCGTTTAGATGGTTTAACACAAAGAACTAATGAGAGCCAGACTTCATAGATTAGCATTGCTTCAGTCTAGCACTTTCCCTTATGTTGATAAAAACATATGTACTTAAAAGTTTATGTTTTCCTGAATTTTCTTGAGACGTGGTTTGTTGGTTTGAATCTAAGTTTGGGTTTTGTTGCTTTAGTTCTTATCTAAATTCTAAAATTACTGTTATTTTCATATTAGCTTTAATAGTTCTCATGTAAAATTAGATTATTAAGGCAAAATTGCCTCAAATCCTCTAAAAATTTTGGCTTCACTTGCTACTAATCGCACAGAAAATTAATAGTGAAATGCATGTCCCAATGCCTATTCAAAAAAGACTGGAAGCTTTTTTATAAAAGTCAGAGTAAAATAAGAAATCTGTGGGATTATATTTTAAATATGTCCAAAAAAAGACAAATTCTGTTAAGATTTATAAGTACTGAAACTGGATTTCCAATCAGAATAATTGCTATTTGCTGTAAGAATATGGAAACATGTAAGAATACTTGAAAATACAAGCTATTTTAGAAAATAATAGAGGAATTTTTTTTTTGAAGCATTCTAACAGTCAGACATATAAAAACTCTTTTGTTTTTGTTTTTGTGTTTTTTTAGAATTGCCTCTTCTATTGAGTCTGTGCTGGTGCAATGCTGGTATTTTGATCAGTTGATGAAACTTAGTGTTAAACATCGATATGCACATGAGTACGGTGAACTAAACATTACTGACAGAGATGGACCAGAAGCACTTCAAAATCATTTAAAGCAAACATCCACTGCCTGCCTACAGGAAAATAACCTCTTTATCATGGGTGTGACAGAAAATAAACAGGTCTTGTTGGATCCTTCCAAAAGACGGATTACTACAGGCGACATTCAGGCCACATTCATTAACTCCTCCGTACCTGTGCACCAAAAGGAAAATAGAGAAGATCAGAGAGTGAAGCAGAAGAGCACTGAATCTTGTATTAATTACAGTGGGGAGAGCAAGGGCAACGATAACATGTCAGGCCAGCTCACGTTGCAACAGTCGGTGATAGTACCAAGTGATATGGGAAGAAATCTCCAGCGCTTTGGCAATGATACAGAAAGGTAAGATGGATGTCAGGTTGCTTTCAAATAGATTATTCAGATATACAATTGGAGTGAAGATTTCTTGTTGAAAACAGGCACAGAGCTTGTAAGGTAAAAATTTTTAAGCTTATTACACAATGAAGAGTTATATAAAGTTGTTGCACACTAGGCTTCCATATTAACAATTACGAATCCTTTGTGGTATTCTCCCAGTTGGTATATTAGGATATAGATATTTATGTACTTCAAATAATGTTAAGACACCAATTCAATGACACATGCAGAGTTAGGAATGCAACTGCTGAATGTTTTGCAGAAACTTTGGAGGAGACTAACTAGAAACTGTAACTGTAAGGTTTTTTTTTCCAAATTATTAATTAAACATTCAAGACTCATCTGTGTAGACTTTTACAGTCAGGAGGCAAGAGGCAAGAGGAAAAATTGCTGAAATCTACCATTCTACTCCCTTGATTTAGGCCAGTCTCCTGCTGTTGTGATGACTGAAGAGCTAATGGCCTGCCCTGCTTTTGGTACTCTTCCAACATGCCTTAACCTGCTTATTAAAAGTAGAGGCAGGGGTGAGAGGCCAGTCCAACTTGTTCTGTGCCCCCAAATTTTCTCCTACATGAAACAGACTGGTTTATTACTCTTCAGAATGTGTTTGCTGCTGATTTGTATGGTTCTGGTTTCACAGTCAGGAGGAACAGAACCTGGTTTTTTTGCACTAAATCATCAAGAATTGAGTTAAATTTCATAAGAATTCAGTTGCAAAAATAGGTGTCTTGAGAACACTATGAAATGCAAGCATGGTGGGTGTGCTTCTTTGAGCTGTTTAGACTTATGGTAGATAGGGAACAGGGCTTAGGTACTTAAGACACTAAGAATTTGTCATAAAATTTATGATTAAGGAAGACCAAGCCATTCATGATCACCTCTCAGCAAGTTGAAAGCAAGAATACGATAGTCTATTGCAGAAGATTAATACTTAAAAAAAATTTTTGAAATAGTTCATTTAGTTTTTAGTTAAAACGAATCCTGTAAGCGTGGTATTGGAAAGTTCTCTTCAAAACAGAATGCAAAACATTTTTTGTGTTTGTCTTGACCTCTGAAGTGTAAAGTCATACTGCAGAGCTGACCTTATACTTTTTCTCAATCAGTATAAATTAGCTGAACACACATTTAGAAATCGGAATCACTGAACAGATCTAAATAGTCTGTAGACAGTGCTTGTTAAAAAGTGAGCAAATTAGAAAATGTACACATATAACCAGCAGTCAGTACCTTAAATTAAAGGGTAAAAGCAGGCAAAAGGTCAAATTGCATTTTCTGTGTTTTTCCTGTCTGCTCCATTGGAAATACCAATCTCATACAGTTTTCAGTATTTATCCCTCTTTAGCACTTGCTGTTTGTTTCTTTGGGGGATTTTTGTTGGTTTATCTTTTAATTTTTTTTTATATGGTCTTTGGAAATAAGGAGACCCCTCCAATAGTTTATTCAGTCTTTGTCAAATGGCTTTTGCTCCTAATGCTTTCTTTGAGGACTCTTCCTCTACACTGATTATATATGGAACAGCTCAGCGGAGATTCGTCCTTAGATGATTGGGCTTCAGAAGTTATGTAACGTGAATATCCTCCAGTGTTTCTGAACATATATGTCACATCTAGGTTGTAATTTCTTGTTTAGTGGCAGAGCTTTTCATTTGTCTCAAAGCACAGTGCCATGTTTTGTGGTTGAAGTTTGGCAGATATGATAATCCACTTGTATTGGTTGAGGCTCTGTGAGTCATAAAGGTATTTATTTCTCCATGAGACTACACCTGGCAGCATCCTTGATCCAGTCCTTTTGGCGACAGTACCACGCTCGGAGGAAAAATGACCGTAACAACACAGAGACTCATTACTTTATAGAACCTTTGAGGCAGAAACATGAAGCTGCCACAGTAATCCAGGTTGGTTTATGGTATTGTCTTTACTTATTTTTGAAGTCTAATAAGAAAAGAATCTTACTGATATTGTGTACTTATCATCTTCTATGTATTTTTGCTTACTATTTTATTAATAATTTCATAATTAAACATTTTGGTTTTATTTAATCAGCATAAGCTTGATGTTTCTAAAAGAGATACTTCTTTACAAAAAGTTTTATAGAAACATAAAAGTATTTCCCCTTTTTTCACCAAGTATTTCCCTGAATTATTTTTATTTAATTCTAATGTTGTGCCTGTGTTCTTACTGGGATTTGTCTATGCTATGAAACTGATAGATGCTGTGTAACTAATATGTCATGTCTGATATCTATGCAACTAACTAATCTTCCTATCTCTTCTCTCCTACCTATCCATTTCTTTCCTTCTCTTCCCATCTCCAAAATCCAGGATTGCTTTATCTGTATTGTCCTTGGGAACAGACCATGGCCTAGGCTGTCCTGTGGTAGATATTGAGCTAATAACTGTTAAACACAATGGATTACTTTGTGCAAGAGTTGAAGTCCATACCTTGACTCTGTTTAGTTTGGTAACCAGGTATAGTATTTGCCTGCCAAGTTGCCAAGGTTCATGGGGTTTTTTCCTAAATTTTGAAGCAAATCAACCCTGTTAATTTCATATTTCAAGTTAACTTGGAAACATTCCATAGTGTAAGTCTTATGTAAAAATTTCAAAAGTGACAAAGTGATTTTGATGCAAAAATTTGTTATAAGTATATATAGCTAGCATATTAACAGTTGATTTCCATAAACTTACTTAATCCATTTTTGAACTTACTTATGTATTTGACCTCTACTATATATTAGAGTGGTCAGTTTAACAGATCTGAAGAGTGATGCATATGTGCATCCTTTCATTTGTTTCAAACATGAGAATTCCCAAAGAGAGTATGAAAATAAAAGTCCTTTATTATTTATCTTCTGTACATATTACAGATTTTTAGATCTCTCATATATCCATCATTACATCCACTTTTTGTAAATAAAATTTTAGTCTGTTTAGTCTCTTTTCTCATTACTCTGTAATTCTTTCTTTACTTTTGTCCCTCTCTGAACCTTTGCCACAATCTGTTACAATCTTTTTTAAAGAAGTGACAAGAGCTGAATTCCATAAGCAGATATAGAAAGAGTTTGTACAGCAAGAAAATTTTTATCTTGTTTCTTAAAAACCACTAACGTCATTTATCTTTTTGATCATGGCTAAGCACTGACCTGGTGCTTTCGTAGGTCTGTGTTATCAGCTGCCTTGCATTTTAGCCTTCTGCATATATCACTAGGATTGCTTTTCTCCTTTGAATCTGTAAAAACTAATTGTCTTTGTTGAATGAAATGCGTTTGTCATTTGATCACTGAGTAATATCAGGATATTTTATCTGGATGCTTATGAAGGTCTGTAGGAAAATAACAACAATGAAATTATAAGAAAGCAGTTCTAAAACATTTAATAATTTTATAGTAATCAGGAATTATGTATGTAAAAGAGCAACATTTTCAATAATTTATGTAGTTAGACAAACTTTTTCTAAAAATTAATAATCTTAATGTTAAGCCAGAATATGAGATTTACGCTTCCTATTTTACTGCCTTTGTTGCAAAGCCATTAAAGGTGTATAAAAACATTTCTTTAACAACAGTGAGAATTTTTCGCATGGTATTTTAAACACTTGGGGCATCTTGAATTCTGATGATGTCAAATACTGACTTGGAGGAAAACTGCTGTCTTGAATGTAGTTTTCTTAATTCCATCTATCTCATTTTGGTCTCTGAAATGTTTTTGCTGGATATGATTCTATGCTTGGCATGTGTTCCTAACACCCTTCCTCGTTTTCTAACACTTTAATTCCTAATGTGCTCCTTTTCCTTAGAGATGATTATGCTTGCTGGTAATATTTTTAAAAATAAATATCTTAGACAGTTAAGAAAGAGCAACTGACCTAGGTCAATTACATGAGATGTCTCCAAGAATTGCTACTTGTAAACTATAAGACATTTAGTACAACTGTATTTTTATTCTCAGTAATTTGAAAGTTGACACTCAGGTTTTTCTTATATAGCCTTTCCTTTCAGTTTGTAATAGTCCCTGAAGGAATTGTCAAATAATTAATTAGTTGACCCAGGTTTGTAGTTGAGGGAGTTGCAGGATTCCTTTCTGCTTACTTGTGGAGAGCCTCTTGAGTACTCTAAGCTTTAGACATATGCTGGCATTTAATTTGTCTTGTAGTTTTAAATGTCACATAAAGTTCAAAAAACAGATCATTGAGCTATTAAACAAAGGCCCAAGATGTTTTATCTTCCTAATGGGATAACACAGAGAATCTGGATTTCGGTTTGATCTATGGCTATGTATATAACATGCTTTAAATTTTTTGTTTAGGCATTTTGGAAGGGTTTTCTTTTGCGAAAGAAACTGGCCAGTGCTCTTGCAGATGTTAAAAGTGATGAAGTGGAGGATGAATATGAAGAAATAGATGTGGATGCTTTCACGTTTTCTGAAGTAAGCACAGTAATTAGCATAAAATCTTCACTATTTTTCTTAAGCAATCATGCAGGTGTTGGAAATAAAAGAAATTGAAAGTACTGCTAAGGCTGGAATTAACACATTGGATGTCCAGAAATAAAGAAGCATTTCTTATCTATAGCTGATTTAAATATATTTGTCTTGGATTAATTGCTTCCTGCTCTTTGAGATGCTCTGGTAGTTACTGTGTTATTAATGTCACACCCGCTGTAGAACCCCATATATTTTTACAGCTAAAGAGCAAACAAATGAGAATTAGGAAACAGTTCCTTTGTTTCAAAGTTTTTATCTTTTTAGTATTTTAGCACAAGTTATAGTGCCAGTAATATTTTCATGTGTATTTTGTTCATGTTCATGATGGAATGAGAACAATATAGAAAATACTGCAACACTGAATGCCAGCTATATTCCAGTAAAAAGAACATATCTCCAAAGCAAGAGGTGAAGCAGGCTTATTATCTTATATGTAGTGTGTTAAAAAGATCACAGGTCTAAATACAGTAATAAATTTTGAAGAGAAGTACAGTTAAATCAGGAAAAAAAACCCCAAACCCCACACTTAGCAGCTCTGTTATGCACAATAACCAGAAATTATTAGTAGTTATTTTTTGCAAATTATATAGAGTTACAGATGCTCTTTCAGTTTCAAAAGGATTGTGATTGGATCAGAGGTTTCTATTCTAAGAAATAAAAGTAGGCTTCAGAGAAATGTGGGGAATAACATCACATTCAAAACTGATTTTAGCTATACTTAGGTAAAAATTAAAAATGTCTACGGGATCAGTATTGCCATTCAGTAAACAAGAAAAAGAATCTTCAAAGAAATTGTATCTTTTTAGCCTCAAAAGACAGTCTACATGGGAAGTTCTAGACCCAGTATGCATAGTAAGTGGTAAGGCAGCTGTTGATGGCTCACCTGTGTATTTGTCTGGAGAGCTGCTTTCTCTAATTGTTCACATTCATTGGCTGCCTTCTTTTTTTTTTTTTATGCTTTCAGGTAAAGCAAAGAAAACTGACAGCAATGTGGCCATTTGAGACCTAAGAGGATATGACTAAGATTTTTTTCATGAACCCTTGTCTCTGAATGTGCTTATTCAGCTGCTGTGTCTTTGCAAGAGCCATTTATCAATATTCCACTGTAATTTTCCAAAGGAGATTGATGCAATAGCCCTGCTACTGGCAGGACTAGGTCCCATTTGTAATCAGATGTTTGTACAGATCGTAGAGAGTTATGAAATCAAATGTGTTGTTGGTTGGTGCAGTGCAGTTTACAGTTGATCAGTCTTTGGTCGTCTGATATCAGGCTTCTTTGGCCAGCTCCTCCCCATAGAAAATAGCTGGGCTCTCTATGAAATTATTACCAATGATTTGATGACTTAGGGTAATTTTATCTTTTTCTTCTCCTTTTCAGCAACTATTTTAAGGTACACTTTCAGAATTACTGCTTTATTTAAGAGTATGCAAAAGGTTTGAGGCAGAAGTCCCAAGAATCATTTGGTAGATGGGAAATATGTGTGTGTAAACATAGAGATCTGGCTTAAATTTTAGGATTTTTTTTACTTTAATTTGAAATACATATACAAAACAGTTTCATTAGTTGATGTTCTCTGATCCCTGTCTTCTTTCTAAAATAATAAAAAGCAGAACGTTGAAGGTTTTATTTCTTCACACAGGAAGGAAGTATCTGTTCATATATTAAAGAAGGAAAATATCCTGTTTTGAATTACTCAGCCAGTAGGCCAGAGTCTTGCATACTGTAATTCAGTTGAACCATTCTTGTTTCTTTCTGTCTGTCCCAAATAACCCTGTCATGTTAGGTTTTTGGGTTCTTTTAATTGCTTAACTGAAAACTACTTGGACAATTTTGTTCCATCTGTCTGTCAACAAGACAATCACATTTGGGCAGGTGTTCCTGGGGCCAGGGAGAAAGGAAGGGGTGAAGAAGGCAGGAAAAAGAAGCCCAGCTCATTTCAGAGGGATTTTTACTGTATCACCCTCTGGTGTTGCCCCACTTTTTTTTTTTTTTTT
>VZRN01003686.1:305020-363849 GCA_013397935.1 Dasyornis broadbenti
TGAGTTTATCAGGAATGAAATAGAACATGGGTTTAGGGAGAAATTTTCAGGAAGTGTTTATGTTCAGATGATGACAGGTGAACCATGAGCTGACATTTTAATTTGCACGGCAGGCTCAAAGGCTGAACTGGGGACTGATGTTAAGTAAGTTATTCAAGCCCTTAGCTTCTTGTGATGAAAAATATAACAACATCTCTTTTCTACAGAGGAGTGTATGTGATAAATTTACAATATATATCTGTGAAGGATATTGTTATTTTCTGTGAATGAATATTTCACTGTTCAACATTGATGACTGCAACTAGAATTATACCGTGCAATATTTGCCATATTTTTTCTTTTCTTTTCCTTTTTTTTTTTCAAGTGTATATATTGTCTGTGCTGAAGAGTTTGATTGTGAGAAGTGTGTGGTGTAACTACACTGGGCATACACTCTGCTCTGTCTAGCACAGACTAGCTGCTCAGTGCTAGGTTCCCTGCTTCTATGTATCTGGAGCTATTTCATTCTCCGCAGTTGGGTAGAACCAAATTATGTGGACTTCTGCTTCTGGAGAAGCAAGCAGCAGAAACTTGGGACAGTCTGTACTTCCTATTGCTTCCTTTCTGGTCTCAGTGTTTTTTAGCAAAGTGCTGAAGCAGAGCCAAATAATGACACATGGTATAAGTGGCTATCTGTTGTGTCTCAAGCAAGTGTGTATGGAGGAGTACAGATTGCTGGGCTAAGAGATCCCATATGCTAAGGTCTGAAGCAAGAGAAAAATATTTGGACACCATTTGGTACTGCAGATTTCACTGTTGTGTAGGGTGAGTGAAATGTGAGAGAAGGGCAGAAAAACCGTTCCTTGTTGCAGACTGATACAAATGTGTTAAATCTTGTCTAAAAGCTTTTTGAATAGTTTCCTGTTTTGTGTTGTGGTCTTTGTTTACGCTTTTCTTATAATGTTATGTAGATTTCAGTCACAATGATTTTTTTCACTATTATCTAACATTACACAAAATCACTACTGTGCAAGCACCTACTTAAACCACTGGTAAATATCACAGTGCAATAAGTCATTAGGCATCAGTCTTCATGAAAAAAATGTCTAATATCTTCATTATAAACTCAGTGAGCCCAGTGTTCCGTGGAAGTTGAGGCTGTGAAACAGCACAGGGGAAACCCTAGTTTCTGACAAAGATCTTCATTTCTTCCCATTTAACAATAGTATATTTTTAGTACAAGTTTAACACCATATCATGTGAAAAATGGATTGCATGTGACTGGGCTAGAGGAATGGCCTTTATCTTTCTAACAATAGCGTGAATATTAATCATTTCACCTGAACCATTACTGATACCTTCTTGGATTCATATCAGCTCCCATACATTGCCAAAGACATTCAGAGGCAGTAGTGTTTTGTGTCTGTTTGATTGTGCAGTGTCAAACAGGCTGTCCCAGATGACATGAAAGATCTGGCCAACAGATGTTTCAGAAAGTATGAGCCTGGTATTTAGTGATATCTTCACATCTTTCATGTGGACTTCGGAGAATTCCAGCCTACATGCTCCAAAAGGCTGATCTTAAGGCAACCTTTCATCAGCAGTCCATCCATGTAGCAAACGATCTACAAGGCAGAGCTCGCTTTACCTCTGGTGGATGAAATCTGACAGCACGTGTGCTTGACACAGCTCTTACTTTCTGTACCATCTAAATATCAGTATTGTTGTTTTCTTGATGTAAATACGATGTGAGCCAAATGCAAAATATCTAAATTTGCCAAAGTGTCGGAAAGCTGAATAAATTGAATATGATGAGTTTTTAGACAATACTTTACTCTGAGCAATGACCACTGAATAAATTACTGTTTCCCTACGCTGAATAAACATACGGACACATCTTATTCGCATCAAGAGAAGAATCAATATTGATGATTACATGGCGCACAAAGTAAGTACTCTTTTTAAAAAAACTTCATTTTTAATTTAATTTAAATCACTCTAGTCATACTTTTTCAAAAAGAAAGTCACTTTGTAAGTTGCAACCAAGTTAAAAAGAAATCCGTCACTGCTTTGTTCATCAAAGGAGATAATACTGTTGCCCTGAGACAGAGTGTTTTTCTTTTTCTGAGCTTGATTATGTAGATTTTTAACATTCCAATCATTTTGACAGCTTTTGAAATTATTGTCCAAGAGTTTCCTTCTCATTTTATTTTTTGCATATCCACACTCAGACACATAGCCATTCCTAATGTTTTGCTTGCCTTCACAGCAGGTAGGTAGCAGTTATCTTTCTTTTTTCTCATTTTTTCTTTTCTGGGTGCGAAGAATAAGACCTAGCTCATGTATGCTAACTCTTAATAAGTAAACAGTAATTAGAACCACAATTTCCTCCTGTCTCCCATCTTTAGTATTCTTATCACATGTCTAAACTAGACCCATATGATGTGTTTTGTTTTCTTTTCTGATAATCCTTCATAATATGGTTTGTCTCAGACTGGGAGCTTATGATTGTGAGGTTGTGACAGTGATTGCTGTTTTCTGGCTAGTGCCAGGAAATAAGTGTAGACCATGGATTAGAAGGTCCCCATAACACTTCTTATATCTTGACACTCTTATGTATGTCTAGCTCCTGCAATTGCTTATAAATGTCAGGTCAGCATCCAGCTTTTCTGTATTGTATACTGCAAAGAATATGATCCTTTTTTCATCAAATATCACAGAAGTTACAGTGTTGTAGAAAAGGACAAAGTGTCTGTTGAAAATTTCATTATGTCTATCCCCTGCTTTTAAAAAGAAGGAAAAAACTCTCTCCTAAGCAATATATCAGAGGATCAATCTTTTTTCCATGAATGTTTATCAATAATCTCTTGATACGTTCGTGTTGCTTCAGCTGCTGTGTTAGTGAATTGCATGCTGTTCATAGTCTGAGGCATCAGCAGATGCATAAAACTTCTGCCTCTTTCAGCACTGCTGCTTATCTCGTTTTCTACTTGTCTCACAGATACTCTGGCCTTAGAAGTAGGTTGTTGCAGACAGTACCTGAGAAAATAAACACTACCACAGGTCCTAAAGGCTGTCACTATCACTCCAGCTTCACAGCTCATGCACAACGTGCTCTGGTTACTTTCTGGCCTAGCACTATGGGATCTCAGTTCTTCCTACCCCCTGAAATGCTGTTAATTTTTAAACAGAACCTATCTTCATGGCTTGTGTCTGTCCAGTTCTTAGTTAAATAGCCAGATTCAAACAAATACTTCCCAAAGGAAAGCCTACTAGCGATGCATGGCCCTACAGATCTAATTTGGAAACTGTACGTAACAAATGGTATAGTATTTTTCTAAATTACATTTAGTTTCTATGACATGCCAAAGTATAGTGATGTCATTAATTATACTTCCTAGTTTTACTTCTCTTAAGACAAAGTCAAGCATCGAAACTGAATAAGCAAGGCAAACAATGGAAAAATGTATCAAAGTGAAAAAAGCTTTAGTTCTTTGATGTTTCTACTCACTACTGTAGCCTCAAAGGAAAACTGTTCTAAGCCAAAAGCATCATTATAAATGGAATCAATAATACAGTCATAAGTTCTTCTCAATGAGTACATCTGCATCTGGAGTCTCTTGAAAGCTTAGCTAAGGGTCTCTAATCATTGTATATATCTTCCCTAAGTTCTTTAAGTTTTGTGTAATCTTGAAATGGATGTTTTGGTATTGATAGAGGTTGTGTTTAAAATATCTAGTTAAAGGTCTAATATTTAGCATGATACACTGACTTCTATTAAAAAAGATGTTTTAGTAGTCCCTGTTTACAAATTGCAGAAGCTAACCTATTTGATTTGTCTGTGCTCTGTGAGAAGAAGCCATTGATGCAGTGAATATTGTTATTGAGTTTAATTGCAGTTCTTATGGAGGAACCAAAGAGGAATGTGAGATGTCAACTTCTGTGACTTAAATCTCTACATGTCTCACTGCCTGGAGCTTGAAATCCTTTTGGTTTACAAGAAAGCAAATGTTATCCAAGTGCAGCACAACTTAACTCCCCTGAACATATGCAAGTCCAAGGGAACAGAGAGGATGCATCCAAGGGGGTTGAACAAGCTGACTAATGGCATTTTGAGGTCACTCTCTATCATCTTTGAAAGATCAGAGCAGCTGGGAAGGTTACTGATGACTGGAGAAGGACAGACATCACACTCGTCTTCAGAAAATTCAAGAAGAAGATCCGGGGTACTAGAAGCTATCAACATTATCTCACTTTCTGGCAATGCTTGGAGTAAATGCATTCAGAAGCCATTTCTACACCCATGAAGGAAGGTGATTGTGAGAATCTAGCATGGGTTTACCAAGGACTGATCACCTTCCTTGTGAGGTGACTGGCATTATGAATAAAGGGAGTGCAGTGCATATTGCATGCCTTTATTTTAGCAAGGCTGTTGACTGTCTCCCAGTCTTATTTCCAAAATTTGTTTAGGAATGGGCTGGAAAAGTAGACAATAAGGTCATTGGCAAATTGACTGCCCTGCTAAGCTCAAATATTTGTGGTTTTTTTTGCAAAATCCAACCTGTGGACAGTAATTAATGTCACCCATCATGCATGGTGGGGGGACCAAAATAGTGAAAAATGTAATTAGCAGCCTGTATGATGGAACAGCATGCAATCTCAAGTGTGCAGATGACACTGTATTGAGGGCAGTGGTTGGTGTGCTGGAGGGTCAGCGTGTTCTTTAGAGCAGCCTGCACAGGCGAGATGAACAGGCTGGCCAGAGGCTTGCAATGGTCAGCAAGAGCAAATGCAAAGTCCATTATATGGGCAGTACTGTTGGCTCTGCTCTGACTTTCTAGGAATGGTAAAAATAACCCAAACACCTCTTATGCTATAATACAGTCTAAATTTAGCTAAAAACTTTTAACTTGATGTCTACTTTGTCCTTGAAGAGAGTAGCTTAAGAAATCCTAAATGCTAAATACTGTCCTGCTACTCACTCTAGTTTGTTTGGGGTTTTTTGGCATGAAAAATACTTTAAAACTTAATTTTAATATGGAAATAGGAGTAGCTATTTATCATTTCATAAACCAGGAAAACATCCCAAAAAATCAGCTTCTGAAGCTCTTGAGCTTTCCAAAGAGTATCATTCCATGTCCCAAAAGGTTTAAGGTGTTGAGAATACAGGTATGAATGAACAAATTTCAGCTTGCAGATTCAATTGTGGATAATTTATTTCCAATATAAAAGACAGTGCTAGACACATATAAGGAGGACAGTATAAGTGAAGCTGAGAGAAGATTTAGGCATACTTCTTTAGAATTATGTGGAATTAGAGGTTTGTTAACATAACTGTCAAAAAAAATCTGTTTATAACTTAGCCCTTCTTTGCTCTTTAGCTTCCAAACCCTTTTTTGTTCTTGTTTCTGAAATAGGGACTTTTAAGCAAAAAGGAAAAGTTGTCTTGAAATTGAATCAAATCTCTCATGTGACATGAACTTTGAAACATGTTAAAGGTTAAATGACTGTAGACTTGTGCCCAGTCTATTTTTTATTACCCTGTGCTTCTGCATGACTTCCCTTCTTTAGACAAAAGTGCAAGCTGAAGCACAGCTTTCTTTTCTATTGTGTTTTAGTATTCGTTACCTAAGCTTAATAGAATGTTTTGGGTGATGATCCTTCAAGGTTGTATATTCTTTGAATGCACAGTATTTAAGGGGTAGGGTTGAGGGGTTCCATGGCTGTTTGGGTTTTTTAAGTTTTTGACTCATTGCCCCTTGAAAGTTTTGTTTCTTTGTTTTCATGGAAGTAGAAAAATATGGAAAAAGGTTTATAGAGACATAGCAGCAAAAACTTGTGTCATGTGCCAGAGTCAGAGAGGGGAAGTTCTGAAGGTTCTTGTCATTTTAATGGGGAAAGACTATATCTGGGGTCTTAGACCCATTTTGAGGGGTGGCCTGAAGGTTCCAGGAGCTTGATGTTTATTGAGATGGGTGGGGATTTACATTTTAAAAGATTTTTGAAGCATGTATTTCTGATGCTCACTTGAACCATGTCTAACCTCTGAAGTTGAGGTTACCATTTGCCCATCTGTATTTTTTAGTCCTATATTCAAAGAAAGGACACAGAGCTTCCTTTGAACACTGTCAGGCTTAAGACAAAAATGCATTTTTAGAAAAGTTTAGGTCACATAGGTCGTGAATGACTGACATGAAGTACAATAAGATTCAGGCTTTTGGATAATTAATTATGTATGTAGACATTCAACTTTTTATTTGAACGAAAACTTTTGTGATCCTTGAAATTTTCATTGTTCATTTACTTTTCCACAATTAATTCTTTTTATAATTTTATTCACATTTGTGCAAGCACATAGGTACAAATATTAAATATAAATATATATACAAGTGCATTAGAATTTTAGAGAACAGCTAATTTTCCAAGCTTATTAAATAGTTAGGAAAAATTACATTTGCAGGAGACATTCCACAAAAAAATTTTCTTAGATGTTTTTATTAACAATGTGATTTTTTCAGTAATTATCAATATATCCTTTTTAGAAATGGACAACTATCCTTGTCTTCTAATTTTCCTACAAGAATGTACTCCAATAATTAATCAGTTTTTGTAAGTCTATAAAATCTCTTGGGGTCAATTAATCATTGCAATGTTTCTCTGGAATTCGTGTGATACTCACTACTTTTTTTGGCTTGAAGCTTTGTTTGGTTTTAGCAGTCATAAGAATGCAGCTGTACCCAGATTTCTTTTCTAATGTATATATATTGTCTTATATAAAAACAGGGTTGAAAAAGAAGCATTGCCAAAGGTTAAAACAACCTTTATTAGGGTGCTAACCTATTTATCTTCAGCACATAAAATATATGGAAAAAACTGGAACACAAGCGCAGAGGAAAGGTCTATTTGTCCTACTGCTTGCAGTTCAGAGATACATTTTACAGAAAATATATATCCACTAAGCTATCCAATTAAAAAGATTTTATCTTTTTTTTATATAATATTGTTCAATGCATTTACATATAAATTTAAAATGGCAGAGTTTAGACTGAATTTTTGTAGTAGTGGAAGTGGAATAATAATGCAGCTAATAGAAGATGCAGTTAAGGATGTTTGTATCTGAAATTTTCGTAGTTTTGGAAGTTATTTATAAAGTCTGGGTCTGAACTGATGTTCAACTTCCTAACATTGAACTGAGCTTTACACATGAACTTGAGTTTCACAGAAAAGCTAGTCCATAGAGTAATCTGATTCCTCAAAGGACTGGATGAAAGAAAACGCTAAATACACAAATATATTCAGATCTTTAATTTCAAAGGAAGTTTTCAATCACAGTCTATCAACAATATACAAAGAAGCACAGAAAAGTGATCTGGTTCTTCTATAGGTTTCAGCTATAAGAGCTAAGAATTTATGATTTTTTAAGAAATTTGTTAAAATTTATTTAGGATTTTAGAGAACAAATTCCCAGCAAATACTTAGGCCTTGGCAGACATGAATTTTAGTTCAAAAAGAAATTAAATATGTAGTCCTGGACTAGCATGATATTTAAACGAAATATCCTACAGAGTGAAATATGCTTGCCAGGAACCGAGAGAGAAAGTTACAGCTTTCTGCCAGATGAAAGACAGTTCAGTGTGCTGGCTGTGAGTATCCAGAGGGTAAAACCTTCAGCACACGATCCTCCTGCCTCACCATGCCCCATCCCAGTCTAAGCAGGTATTTAACCTACAGGATGTATAATACCAGGAAAAGTAGTTCTTCATCTATTGCCCCAAAAGAATTTTTGTCAGTTTATTTGAAATAGTCATAGAATGATGTTGAAGGTTCTGCCTTTCTGTCTTTGTTTTTAACTTTTTTATTGTCTTTCAGTGAACAAGACATTAACTTCACTATTGAAATGTACTCACTAAAAACTAGAAATCAAGGATATCAATAGCCTGAAGAACTTTATTCAAATTTGTATTTTGAAGAGAAGACTAATGGAAAGATTCATTCTGATTTGTTTATTTACTCTAATTACATAATATTCTTATTGAAAACAAATTTGAATGTGAAGAGGGAAGATACTTTGTAAAATCTGGTTGAAAAAGGATGATTCCTCCTAAGGATGGCACTAATGGCCTGCCTCACAGAGGGGAGCAGAAGTACAGAAAAACATGTTGGATAAAACCAGGCAGGTGAACTGGATGAAGGGTGAATCTTTTTTCTAAAAGCAGAGAATTCCACCCACTATTTCTGTGAAATTGTAATATGGAAACACTGTTTCTAATAGAAGATCCTTTTCCTTATTCCCCTGCCATTCTTCCTGTTACATTGTCGTGATCAGGAGCTAGTCATTACTCTGAGTTCACAGTGTGTTTTAGATGTTAGTTTTCTTCTGCTTGTCTATATTCTGTTGGGCAATTTGCTTGGTTTTATCTTAAAATACCATATAAATAAATGCACTACATAAATATCAATAATTTTTTTTTTTTCGGACTAAACCACTGCTGTCCTGAAAACAGCGAATGAGTCAGCGAGGAAATGTGAGAAATAATGAAAGAGGTATAGAGAGTTAGTTTTCCTTAATTTTCAAAGATAGTTTCACGGTTTCCTAAGGTGATTCTGAGGTCCACCATGTTTGGAAGCCTGGGGTAGCTTCCCCTCCCATGGCATCCAAGATGACGCCCTTTTGAAGTTAATCTACACTGCTCCAGCAGTTATATCCTGTGAGTGGTGTACATTATTTGCATTCTTCCTCGTTTGACGTAGAGATGACATGGCAAACACACTGACTAGGTAGTTATATCTGTCGTTAGAAATTAGATATCTGTTTTAAAGTGAGAGATATTTCCCTAAATTTTAGTAGAAGGTACTTAAACCATCAGTTTGCAAGGACTGAAAGAATATACTGAAGGAAGGAGTGTTCTCATCACATCCGGTGTCCTTCGTCCTTTTCCGCAAGCAGCTGCTGCTGAACTCTTGTGGAAGCAGAGTACTGGTGTAGATGGGTATTTGCTCTGACCAGAACAGGGTTGCGAGATGTCAAACGCTGGCCTTTCTTTTTTCAGTGTGCATTGTTAATGCCTTTTTTGCATCCTCTGCTTCAGACTATTGTACAGTTCCAGGAATTGGTTTGGTTTCTATTATACTCTTGTGATCCTCCTTGATCTCGGAGAGATGAAAGGCAATATGTGATGGCATTATTCACAGTTTGGACAGTTACTTGTAGAAGTGCTTCAAAGCTGAGTGTAGGTTTGACACTGTCCGGAGAACTATTTTTTGTTCATGGTATAAATATGACTCAGAACAGCCCTAATTACATGTACAGTCGTGATATATTGGAAAAGAATTTTTAGCTCCAGAATGTAACCCAGAGCATATAAAAGATGCCTAGGATTAGACTGTGCAAATAATGTTTGCACTGAAGCTCGGCTTTTCAGCAGCTTATCCAGACTCAACTGAAATAAGCAGAACCATTCTCACTCACTTTGCTGCTTGTAGGATTGAATTCTGTTTCTGATACCACAGGATTTTAATGCTTGTTGTAAATAGTCATTACATTTTGCAAAGGAAGCAATAGAGTAAATACCTGAAAAATGAAGCAATAAGAAAATTAAAAAGACTATGTATAATATGCCATGAAAAAAAAAAACTAAACCCAAACCTCCAGAGTTTATTAATGAGCTGAAAAATCAAAGGAGGGACCCTGTAGAAGTTTCTCAAAGCATAAAAAATACATTGGGAATCAGTATAAAAAAGTTATTGATCCTAATGGATAAGTGGAAACAGCTAATATGAAAGTTTTATTATTAATATTCAGAAAGAAAACCCCAACCCCAAACAGATTCACACCTCCTTCTTCTTGAAGAGTGATATAATGGATAATTGTATTGGTTTTAAAAATGTAAAAATTTGTTTCAAACATGTTAACAAAAAAATACATGTAACAAAAGAATCGAAAGGTCTATGTATGTTTTGTGGGTTTGTGAAACTTGAAACTTAAAGTAATTAATATGATCTTTTTGAAACAAACACTGAAAATAAAGTATAGAGGATAAAAAAAGCATAAAAGATATCTTCAGATGAACTAATATGTGTTAAATCAACTATATGTGATTTACACATATGTGTGAAGCCACACGGTATACCCCAGTATTTAGGAAATTCCGTTATTTGGCTTTAGAAATAAATGTAAATATAGTACACATGTAGCTGTTTATGTAGAACATGAAATCAAAAACTGTCATTTTATTTGCTTTGTAATTCATCTTAGATTGTTGTTTTTTTCTCTTAGTGAACAATATCCATACAAACAGATTTAGTTTTTAGCCTTAGGTGTTGGTAAATCTGTCATAAACTTTTCATTAGGACTGTTTATAGGGAAGGTATGGACTGAAGTTTCTTGGGCTTAGTGCTGTGAAAATGTCCAGGGAAAACATAGTGGAAAGGAGTATTTGAAAGTCAATTATGTGTTTATTTTTGTGGACAAAGGAAATATAACTATGGTATTTTTTTATAACATGCTGTACATTGACAGGAGTACCAGATGTACTTAATGATAAATCAATTATCTTTTTTTATTGTCTTCCATATTTATACCTTTGATTCATACTTTTATATTTTTACTGATATTTCTTTTCAACACTTAGGACACTGAAATACATTTTATAGGCTACAGAAGAAATAAAAACACTAGTAATATTAAGTTAATTAATGGCAAACACTGGGCTAGGAAAATATTAGTGAGAAAAGTTTCAACATAGATATTAAGAGTAAAGAACTTTAATTGGATTATGGTACAACTATAAAGCAAAAGGATTGAGTCAGTGTACTGTCAAGTGACTCTAGTTCCAAAAAGTTGGCTACACCTTTGGAGTTTTATTTCTCATGGGGATTTTTGTTTCGGTTTGGCTCTTTGTTTGTTTGTTTGGTGGTTTTTGTTTTGGTTTTTTTGTTTGCTTTTTGTTGTTGGTTTTTTGTTGTTGTTGTTGTTGTGTTTGTTTGGTTGGTTGGGGTTTTTTTCTGTTACATACTATTTCATCAGAGAGGTAAAAATTCAAATGGCTAGCATGCAGGCTTGGCCTGAAATCTGACATTAGACTTGGATAATATTCACTGCTACTGTAAGAGATTTAAAGACTCAGGTAAATAATGGACACATCATTGTACACACCAATTAAGTTGATTGACATTTAAATTGTACAAGTGGAAATCTGCCTCTCTCCCACCTGTATTGATTCCTTTGCAAATAGAGGAGGAAAAAAGTATTTCTAAAATTTGCTGTTTTCATATACCAGCACTGTATATGCTGTATATACGAGCACTGTTGAGTGGATTGTATGCCCAGACTTGGAAGAGAAGTGAAAAATTCTCATCTGAAAAGCTAAAAATATGATTTTCATAGTGCAATTGAGAAGTAAATTCGAAGAGCACAAGGAGGAATAATACCTATATTCACTGAAAGTTTTCAGTCAGATTTTGTACCTTTTTCATAGCTTTTCTTCTTGACCATTCTGCCCATAGCCCCCAGGCAATTGTAAAACTTGAGGTGTTGTGGCTTTGTCTCTGCTGAAATACTGACTTTTCAGTCTTCTATGTTCAAATTATACCAATTTCACATATTTAATTGATCACCTTAGGGATTTGGTTTACTACAGTCTCCTTTCTGGAATGTTTTTTTTTTTAAATGAAAATGGTGTGAATCAACCCCTTAGTGGCTGTCACCATAAGAGTAATCACATCACTGAGGCGAGATAAATTAGTGGGTTGTAGATAAATGTGAAAGGTAAAGGATGTGATAAAATTTATTTGTTGCACGCCTCTGCAGCTTATTTACATACATTTTACATTTAATTTACATGTTTTCTTAACATATACAATTACCTGAGAGAGAAGGTATGATAAAACGGATAATGTTATGTATTTATCATTAGTTGAAATGTTGAGGAGGGAGAGAGTGGTGAAGAAACATTATCTGTTAATAACAAAGGCATAGAATTTTTCCAGATTTATTAAATAAAGGAATGAAACCCAAAACATACTGTAATCAAATAACAGGGAATTCCAGAAGCAGGGAATCAGTCAGATGTAGGAATTCATCCCTTCTAAGACATGAAAATAAAATGTTATTTTTCAAAGCTTGGTCAGAGTGCCAGCAGAAAGTGTGATCTTAGAGCCACCAGATTTTGTGACCAGTACCTGAAGTAACCTGAAGCTACAAAAGTAATCTTTCAAAATACCTGGAATATTATTTTTTTGTCATTCAGAATTTGAAAGGGCTTGGAAGATCTTGTTCACCAATCTAAGGCCATCCAAAGTCCTGTTTATGCCAACTACACAGTAAGGTATCCAAACTTAGGATAATTTCTCAGGGTCAGAAATCAGAACAATCTGAAATATTTTATGAACGGGAGAAAGGTAGTCCAGTTTTATAAATCAGATATTTTCAAAAGAATGAACCCCAGGCTCTCTGCTGTTGAAGTAAGAAGAACCTGAATGACTGAGCCCTGTAAGTCAAGCCAAATTCTTCAGTGGTATTTACTTACTGTGCAGGAGTGATTTGCTTCTGTCACTTATCAGAATATATTGAAAGAACATGTGGTAAAAAACCTCAAGGACCTATAAGAAAAACAAATCACATACAGGTTGGTTTTGAAACAAAGTCGAGATTTTGTTTTTATGAAAAAACTGAATTCTGCCTTAAAGTGCTAGAGACACCAGTTAGCAACTAATTCTGTCACGCTTCTTCATTCCAACCATTATTTTAGTTTGCCATTTATTCCATTACATCAAAAATAAAAGTGCTTAATTGAAGCAATAAATACATACAGCATTTACTTTTTAAATCCCAGATTTTGATGAAAATTACTCAACAATTTAGTTCAACAAAAGCAAATTTGACAAAGTTAGGCACCTACATCTGGACATAAAATACTCAATTAGTCAAAAACAGCACACAAAGTTCATGTTCCTTATGCCTTTAAGTATCGTAGGTCTGTATTTTTTCAAAGCTTGGCAGTCTTTTATAGTAACTTGGGTTTATTAACAATGTTAGAATAAAATTACAGGAATTTGAGAAGGAGGGGATGCATCTTATTTACAAAACAAAACTAAAACCCTAAAAGAACCCCCACAACCCACAAATATTGTTGATTTGTATTGTTTAAAATAAAACAGTACAGCACAGCATCCTCAAAAGTGCTTTGAGTGTGGTTGCTCTGCAGGTGGCAGTTCTGATATACAACTTGAAAACATGTACGAAGTATGTAAGACAGTTTAAAAGAGACTTCGCAAAAGTTATCAAAACTAAACTGATTTTATCAGTGCACTATTTGACTTTGCTCATTCATGCAGGCTGCATTAGAGAAGGAATGGCTAACTCTAGATTCCACCCGTTTCCCTTCAAAAACACTCCTGCTCTCAAACCAGCTGCACTGGCCAAAGGTAACATGTCACAGAAACAACTTAGTCTTCGGTCTTTATTCATTCCTTAAGGATATGCTATTCTGGGGTGATTAATACGACAATCTAGTGACTTAAAAACACAATTACTTTTAGAAGTCTCAGACTTCCTCCTCATCTCCAGATGCAATTTTTCTTTTAGATTTTCTTTCGTTCACTTAATTTTTTCTTTATTTTGGATTTATTTCAACACTTTACTTCACAGTAGCAGAAAAAAAGATGATGTGCTTCATCTGCACATTTGGCAATGGATTAAAAATTGCTAGTTGACAAACTACTTTTAAAAACACTAAGATCTGCATTATATGACAACAGCTGAATGTTTTCAGAACAGCTAAAGGTCATCGAACTGTAATGTCTGCTAGATATTTGATAAACTTTGAAGTTTTGGCTTTTTGTTTTTGTAGGGTTTTGTGTTCTTATTACAAGCATAATATTACTAATGTTTTGTTTCCTACAATTAAGAGAAAGGAGTCTTATAAATGTATAATTTATTATCTTTGGGGATATTAAGTGTAACTGAAGTCACCTTTTTGTCCTATTTAGTTAGTTGAAAATAAGGTCTGTAATGGGCGTATCACCATTAAGAATCTTTTCAGTTGTAGTGATAAACTGTGCAAACCCTGGTGCAGGTTTTCCTGCACGTTTTAAACTCAAACTTAGAGGCACCATCAGCTGAATTCTTTTTCTTTCTCTTAGAAGTTTTCTAGGCCTTCAGATTCCAGTGAACATTCAGATAGTTTGCCATTGTCACCACAAGAAGTTTGGCAGTGTGCTGACAGACCACATTCATACTCAGCGGAAAGTATCCATTTTCATAGCAGGTAAGTTAAATTATACTTTTAAAAATTATATTTAGTTCACTTGGACTTGACAAAAATTAAAAGGAGAAGAAGAGGCTATTTTCTGATACTTTTGCTACTTTTGGTTGATGTGATATTACTGGAGTTAAAATGTGTTTACTTGCTAAAACCAAATATATTAAATTCAGTTGTTTTTTTCCATTGACTGCTGTAATTAAGAATATAAGAATATATGTGTGTAGTTTTATTTGTTTAGGTTTGACTATAAATAATAAAATTTCCATTTTTGCACATATGTTATGAAATAGATGTTGAAATAGAGATTTTTAAGACTAGATAAAGATTAAAAGAGATTTCTTACACAGCTGCATTCTGTGAAAGGACTGAAATATGCTTCAAGTAATTGAAATGTAAACATTTCAAATTGATGGCAGACTTTTATTACTCTCCAAGATAAAACCTTCATGGAGTATTAAAATAGATTTTTTTGTATCATTTCCAAGCTTCAAAAGTGCCTTTAAAAGGCATAAACAAGTTGCAGAATAACAAAGGCTGCAAAATAATCACCCCCGACCATTTCTTATTTACTTACCTTTCAGTAGTGCTCCTATACTTTGTTTCCAGGTCAGGGAAGGAAACAATGTCACAGCTTTCCAACAGGAAGGAAAAAAATAAATTTTTATCTCTGTCTGAAAAAGAAGAGAAAATATCAGAAGAATGGTATGTTAAACTCTTGTGCTTACACAGTGACTTGGAGGAGTAGGTATAGTATAGTTGGCTGTTGTTGCTTGCTTTTTTAAAGTTCCGCCTTTGAAGAAAGTCTGTTTTCTACCAAAGTAAAAATTATTGTAATTATTTTTGTAAGTGTCTGGGAAGCTATCTTAATATGTTGCAATAATGTAACGTTAAGATAAGAATTGCAGCTATCTCTGTAATTCAGAAAGTTTCATACCATGGATCAGTACTACACGCCAGTATTCTTTTCAGAAAGTGTGTTATACAATAATATGCAGCTGGTGTAACATAATACATGTGAAATATTTAGTAAGGTATTTTCTTCCCTTAGGGGCTTTAAGGATATTTCTACTGCACAGCTAATGCTGAAGAGGGCCCATAAAATGAAACCTAAAAAATACAGTAATACAGGTAAGCCAACTGTTAAAATAATGGTTATGTTGATGTAATTTTTCGATTCTTAAAATAGTGTCTCTCTTTTAAAAACTTCGTTTGTACACCATTAAAATAATTTGAATAAAGGTGGAGTGTGATTCAGTAAAAACAACTCAGTTTAAATCAATATATTTAGATTTTAAAAGCCATTCTACTGGATTTTAAAGTTGAGTATTTACAGCTATGGTAAACAGAAATTTTATTTCTTCCTGTTCATGTGTCTCTTTTTCTAGATGGGAAATTTATATTTCTGCATTTTGTGCTTCTTTTATTTTCTTCTTGTGAAAATCTTAGGTTAAAATTATTGACTTATGCAATAACTATTTATTAAAACAACAGTTTGATATATATGAAATTAAATAATTAATTTTTAAAAATTAAATATTTTCTGTGGAAATAGATAAATCTTACCCAGCTTCTGGTAATTGTCTTCTGGTTCTTCTCAGATACTTCTAATGTCAATGAACCTTTCTTAGAATCGTTAATTGTCAGTATGATATGCTAATAGAAATGTTGCTGGAATATATTAATAAACATACTAGTCAAATACTGATAGTATAAGAAACATTTAAATATTTAAGAGCCCAGTTGACAACAGGACATAACACTAAATGGTCTTTAGAAACTGCATCCTTATTTACATATATTTTGTATCACAAGCTACACTCTTCCGCATAGCTTTGCAAAACTCTTCAGCGTCAAATGTTGAAAATATTGAAAGATGTTTTGCTTTTTGAAGGGAAAAAATCAGCCTACAGATATATTTAAGCAAAGTGTTTCTCTGTATAATTTTTTCTACTTTAAATACCATGCCTATGACTAATAATACGAAAAAATGATCTGTAGTTAAAAAAAAATAATAAAAGAGGAAGGAGACAAAAAGACATGTAATCAGCAAACCATACTTTGTGGAAAAGAGAGTATATGGATAAGAGGTTGAAGTTGTTATAATGAAGTCATAGCTTTCCATGGTCCCCTACCATGTTACCTTATTTAAAAAAAAAAAAAAAAAAGTGAGAACTATCTGGTTTTCAGCTGAGTTTTTTTATATATATTCCAGTTTGTGGCTTCTGTATAATTTTTCAATGAATAAAACTCACTAGGTTATATCTTCTTTTCTCCATATGCTGTTTGTCTTACGTTAGTAATTAACCCAGTCATAAATGTCTGATTGAGCATATCAAATTTACTATCCTATTTTTGTTGTAGTTCTAATGGATTTCTTGGATATGTTTATGTTCACTTTGTTCACATCATTCAATGTGATGTATGGGTGTTGAGCTTTTTAATGTAACCCTTGGAATATTCTCAAAGTATATTGCTAGTTCTAAAAAAATTGAAAAAACTTTTGCCCAATGTTTTTATAGTTTCAAATTTTCTCCACTTGACACTACCTCATATAGAATTTTTTTGTCTTTCTGACTATTACATCAAGCACAAAAGTAACCTGTGTCTGTACTTTGCCTGTATGGAGTTCTCTGTCAGTCATTAAAATCACATGATTTCTTTCATATGAATAGAAAGCATAGTTTCCAGAACCAAAAAAATGTGACTGAAAGTATTTCACTCCATCCCTTTTCAGTAAAAAGGTTATCAACCCGACTATTCTTTCTCATACAGCTCACTGACAGCCAGTCCTTCCTTGGTCAGTAAAGATGAAATGGATATTATCAGTCAAAATAAGTATTTTTATATTAAACTGATCTTAAAGCTCAGAGCTTCTACTAAAAACAATTGTCCTGATCAAATGTTCTCCATGTGAGAAAAAATATCCACATATATAATTAATTTTCAATCAGCTGCATCCTCTGAAAGTGGTGAGAGTAAATGAGGGTCTTTATGAGGGTCTTTTTGAGGGTCTGGTAGAACGGAGGGACTTTTCAGCATTTAAATTAGAGTAGATATACCTTGCCCTGAGGCTAGTCAGCTCCAGATCAGGAAACTGTAACCAGAGCCTTTAGGCTGCCAGTACCTTTCTTGGATCTCTGTGTGGTACAGCTCATGCTAGGTTACTTTTAGCAATTTCAGTGTAACTAGGGAGAGAGAGTTCACAGTCTTAGGCAATTGCTTTGAATTTAACCCTACTGAAGCAGGAATTCCAAAAGGGTCTTATTCCTTCTAATATTTAAAAACAGATTTAAATTCATCTGAATAAGTAGATGTCAACATTATCTTTTAATGTTTCCATAGAAGTTACCATCCTATTGCCTTCATCTCTATTGAAAGGAGGTTCATTTATCTTGTACTTACTGACGCTGCATATCAAAGGTCGTAGGATTTAGTTTTAGCAATACTATTTCTGTTCTTTCTTTGAATTTCCAGGTTTTCAGTGTTATAATTACAACTATTTCCTTTTCAGGAATTTAATTTAAGCTAGGAATTTTAATTTAAAATAGTTGAATGTATGCAAATGACAAGAAAATAATTTTGTTTGTGATAAAAATTCATACCCACTAGAAAGTGAGTTATGAGCATCCATTTAGAAGTGGGGATTATAAGGTATAAAGAAGCAATTTTTTAATATTATATCTACTTACACATCTAACTTAGAAACAAAACTTAGAGAAAACGCAAAGCAACAACTGTAAAGGTTCTAGATACAAATAAATTATTAGCTAATCACATTAAAATGATAGCTTTTATGTTGAGAATTCAGTATAATCCCAAACATCTTTTTTATGCCATTGATCATTCTCTGTAAGGATCTCATTACTTGCAGGTAATGATAAGGTACTGATGGATCTTCTAGGAACAAATTAGGTGTCAGGTTATGTTTTCTGCTTCCATATGCTATCAAACTCCTTTGCCTTAGACCTGAGATTCACAAATGCAAAGTGTTAACTCAGCTTGCATTCAGGGAGTTTTACAGTGCTCTTTAATATTGTCAGTCTCCTGGATTGGAACCTGGACTAGACAGCCCTGAACAGCTTTGATTCTTAACATAGGTGTGGAAATTTATTCCTTTTTATTTTCCATCTAAAACATTTGTCTTCTAGTAGTGCAACAGTGATGGTATTCATTTTATAGTTGTAGAAGTCCACACCTGAGTTAGTAATATGCACTGTTTTATGGAAAGAAATTTCCTCTTAAAACATAATTCAAAACCAGGCTACTTGAGTCTCACTGTAAAAACATTTATCGTTCTCCATTGCCTCGACACAAAACCTAGAATGACTTGCTGAAGCACAGAGTTAAACCTTAGAGTTTTAGAAGTAACTGAGAAGTATCTTACCTCATATGTCTGGCCACATACCTTCTCAGTAAAGATAAAACTATGGAAAATACTAGCAAGTGCACTGAATCCTGTGGTTTGTATTACAAGGGAGAGCTTAAAGTAGCATAGCCTTATAATAGGGAGTGATTCAGACAAGGTTTATATTGCAGCAGACCTGTCCCACCAACTAATGGCCTTAAGGCCTGTATGCGCTAATCCACTACTGTTATGGATGCTTGTTTATGTAGTTAAAGAAAGTTGTGGCCTGTATTTTAACAATACCAAATGTAAACTGTGTATGCTTCAACTATTTTTACTATGCAGTAAGATAATATAGAACGCATGGGCAAGAAACCAGAAAATTTGCAGCCAAGTAAAACTGGCATAATGTCAGAAGTATTCCTGTTTACCTGGGTGCATAACATTCTGTAGAAACTCTAGTTCAAAATCTAGATATGGCAGACATTATTGCACCTCACTGTGCTTAAATATTAAGTGACTCATATGTGACTCATAACAATCCTAGCTTCCTAAAGATGCCTTGGCACAATAGTACCAAATTTCTTGCTTAATTTGGAATTTCCTTAGTTCTGTGGATTTTATATTAGCCTCTTGTAGTTAACTTCTTTTTCTTTCAAGATGGCTGTAAGCTTGTCTCTCCTTCACTGGTGTATTATTTCTTGTTTAACCTTTTCCTCTCCTAAAGTTCTCTTGTCAGTGGATCAGGCCCAGCCAGCATGGGTTTAAAAAAAGTAGGTCCTGCTTTGACCAACCTGATCTCATTTTATGACCTGTTGGATGAGGGAAAAGCTGTCAATGTTGTCTGCCTAGAGTTCAGTAAAAGCTTTGATACTTCCTCCCACAGCATTCTCCTGGAGAAGCTGGCTTGCACAGGTGCACTCTTTGCTGGATTAAAAACTGGCTGGATGGCCAGGCCCACGGAGGGGTAGTGAATGATGCTCCATCCAGTTGGCAGCTGGCCACTAGTAGGATTTCCCCAGAGCTCAGTGTTGGGGCTGGGCTGTTCAATATCTTAATCTATGATCTGGAGGAGGGGATTGAAGGCACCCTCAGTAAATTTGCAGATGACACTAAATGGATCTGCTGGAGGGCAGGAACACTCTACAGAGGGATATGGGCAGGCTGGATTGATGGAACAAGGCCAATCGCATGAGGTTCAACAGGGTGAAGTGCCAGGTCCTGCCCTTGGATCACAACACCACCAGGCAGTGCTGCAGGTTTAGGAAACAGTGGCTAGAGAGTAGCCCAAAGGAAAGGGACTTTGGGTGCTGGTTGAAAGCCAGCTGAACATGAGCCAGCAGTGTGCCCAGGTGGCCAGGAAGGTCAATGGCATCCTGGCCTGTATCAGCAATAGAGTGGCCAGCAGGACCACGGCAGGGATTGTCCCCTGTACTTGGCACTGGTGAGGGCACTCCTCAAGTCTTGTGTCCAGTTCTGGGCCAACCACTACAAAAAAAGACATTGAGGTGCTGGAGCAAGTCCAGAGAAGGGCAACAAAGCTGGTGATGGGTCTGGAGCACAAGTCCTGTGAGGAGTGGCTGAGGCAGCTGGGGTGGTTTAACCTGGAGGAGAGGAGCCTTAGGGGAGACCTTATCGCTCTGCACAACTCCCTGAAAGGGGCTGTAGCCAGGTGAGGGTTGGTCTCTTCTCCCAGGCAACCAGCAACAGGACAGGAGAAAATGGCCTCAGGACAGGAGAAAATGGCCTCAAGCCAGGAGGTTCAGGCTGAATTTTTTCACTGAAAGTGTGGTTAAGCATTGGAACAGGCTGCCCAGGGAGATGGTGGAGTCACCATCCCTGGAAGATTCAAGAAATGACTGGATGTGGCACTCAGTGCTATGCTTTAGTTGATGTGGTGGTGTTTGGTCTGAGGTTGGACTTGATGGTCTTGGAGGTCCTTTCCAACCTTAATGGTTCTGTGATTCTATGGTAATACTTAATACCACATAGGTAGAAAAAAAAAATGGTGAAAAGCAACTGAAGTGGACATTGATCACTAGAACTAGAACACAATGATAAAGACATTTCCTAGAGATCAGCAAATATTTTTGAGTTCAAATTTAGAATTTTAGACAGCAGTACAATACTAATTAAAAATGAAATAAAAACCAATAAAAGCTCAACTCACCTTTCTCAAACCCACAGCCCCAAAACAGATGATCTGACTTAACAGTCAGAATAAAAATTTAGGGCATATTATTATTGCTTTTTACACATGACATAAATGACCACTGATCTATATAGTCTTTGTAACAGAAAGAAGGCAACTTCTGTTGTGGCTGTGAGCTCCATGTAGCAGTATCATCTGGGAACTCCAGCCATGGATGAGTTGGAGTTCTAATTGCTGTGCCATTATGGAACAAAATCTGGTCTTTCTTCCAAATGAATTCACATTATAGATAAGCATCTGTTACTGTGTGCTGTTTTGTCTTATCATCTCTTTAAAGTTGTCACATTATGTTTATGTTTTCCTAATTGCAGATGTTGCACAACAAACATGAATGGCTAACATTTTAAGTTTCCAGTTTCACATATTAACGAGGAGTTTAGAAATGGGGTGCCAGAGCAGGCAGTAACTATTCCTTCCATATTGTTTCCATAACGTATCTTGTGTTTGTCCAACTTAACTTCTCTATTTGGAGGCAGCCAAGGAATGTGCGTTAAATTACCTCCCTGGTTTCTAGATTGTGAGCACAGATCATCATCTAATAAGCCACATTTAAATGACTATGCCAGAATCCAAGGAGATATTTGTATGATTTTGAACTATTGGACTCTTTCACAGTTCTCTGTGTGAAATCTGAAACACGATTGCTTGTCATCAAAGCATGCATGCAGTTCATTTCCCTAGCTCACTCAGAGACTGAAAAGCACTAGTATTATGAAGTAATCTATTTAATATTGCCTACATTTGGGACTAGATAAAGAAAAGGACTCATTTTTAATAACAAAAGAGCTGTAGGCTATGGTTGAGGTGATCCAGGTAGGTACAAATTCAAGTAGTCTGGCACTGTGTTCAATCCATGTAGATTCTTTAAGTTATTTTACAAAGATTCAAAGATAAATCTTCTGATAGAAATCTCTTAGAAGAACAATTTCCATTATTTACCCTTCTTCCCAGTTCATGGAAGACTTTACTGCTGATATTTTTGTGCACAAATAAATGTTTGAGAAATCTAACTTGTGATTAATAACTTTGTGTGACTTCACCAAAAATTTTGGTCCTTTATATCTAGAAATAAGAAAACCAACAAACAAAAAAGTAATTTGCTTTGCTGCAGTGTTATCATGGTCTTATAAACTCTCTCAAGAAACACTAATAAGGACGTGTATCAAACTCAAAATAAAGCACCAGTCATTTCAATGTATTCTGTGTGAATGCTCTTTGAGTCTTTCCATAACCAGTTTTCCTGCTCTCTCTATTTTGGCAATGTCTCACACATTCATTTTTGCTACACTTGCTTTCTTTTGGAAAATTTAGATCCTTCCCTTTCCATTTCCACTTTCTTGATAAGCTCCATTGCTTTTCTTCTCCTTGTTACTAATTTCTACCCTTTTCAGACAGTTTTTAGTCACCTTTGTAGACAAACAACTTCTGCCTCATGGCTTCTGAGATATTCCTGAAAGTGGATATATCTACTTGGGCTACTGTCTTCTTTTAACAATGTCAAGCATATTACTTTTATCTTTTCTTTGGCATTCTGTTACTCGTGTTACCTTTCTCAGTGGCATACCTACAAAACTCTGTATATTTATGCTCATCATCGTGTATCTGCTTTTGTTTCTACATTCTTTTCAATCCCTATTTTTTTTTGTTTTTAATATATCACTGGTTTATTCTGCATTGTGCCCAGAATTTTCACATTCCTTCTAACACAGTGTTTCCCTTAAACTCTTACTTTCCTCCTATGCCAAGCAAAAAATTCTCCCTTCACATCAGAAATAACATGTGAAAATCACCTCTCCTGACTTGTGTGGGTTTTGCATCAGTTTAGCTTTTGTTAATTAAACTTTTTTTTTTTTTACCAGTCTAGGAACGTATCTTACCTATATTTGTATACAATTCTCTGCTCATCTTTGCTTCTTTGCAAACTTTTAAAAGTAACAGTTAAGAAACTAATCAAGATTTCATACTTCAGCATACAGATGAGTCTGTAGACTTCTGGGGTTTTTTTTTTTATTTCAGTTAGGATGGAACATGAAGGAAGACTAGCTTATTATCTACAAGTGTAGCCTCAAAAAATAACCTGCCTCCTGTTAACGTTTTTTAGGTGTAAATGTCTTGATTTAGACTGCTGAATAATGCTGGACCAAAGGTTTTAGAAACTCTGCTTGACATGCATCCTGTTAATATTTCTGCTTTAATATCAAGCTATAAATCCAGATTCTTAAAAAATATTTTCTGCAAATATATGCCCCAGAGTTTATTTTTAATTTGGAGATGAGTGAGCTATAAGATCAACAGTGTTAAAATCCTGCAAAACAATGACTTTGATTCTCACTTGCATGTGTATTTATATGGCTTTATTTCAGAAAGTGTAATCCTTTGTGAATATAAAACCTACTTTTAAAGGTATTTTCATTTATTAAGTGGCTAAAAGGTGAAAAACTGCTTGAAGGAATGAATGAGCCAGGTCTGACCTTTGATTTTAACTTGTTCTTGTCATCTAGACCCAGCTGTGCGCCTGGCGTTGTTCAAAAACAATCAAAATAAACATCTCCCTGTGAAACCACCAAGGAAGACACAGCCTATAAATGCTGGATACTTTGAAGGTATGAACAAGTATTTCATTCTATGCATATAGGCATATATATCTTGCAACATCTTTTAAACAGGCCTACTTGAAATATTAAACTATATGCACAAATAGAAGAATTTAGATGTTTAAAGAGCTTATCTGTTCCTGGATATCTCAAGTTACAGAAGTGAAATATTTCAATTTCAATTCATTGTGGAGAGCTGGAGGTGCTCCTAGAGCTTAATTCATAGGGAGATGGAGCCTAACTTACTTGTTTATTGTTTTATTATTAAACCTTCATCATAAAAAATGTCAAAGCATGCCACAGAGGTATAAAATACAAAGTACTAGAATAAAATTTTATAAATGAAGTATCACTTCAAGTTCATAATTTAATTGTCACCTTTTTTGAAGCTAGGTATTAACTCCTGAAAATCCTTAGCCTATTTTTTAGAAGGTACTTTCATAAATATTCCCCAAATATCCACCATTTAACAGAAGGCAAGGAAAGAAGATTCAGCTTGTAAATATAAAATTTGTTTTCCAGAAATATTTAAATACTGATAGAGCTGCTTCACTGTTGAAATTCATGTTAAAACTCTCCTTGGTTTCTATATAATTAGAATAAGGCCAATTCTATTTAAAATGCCCTCGTTGTAAGAAGATAATCATCTCCAGAGGCATTGTTTTTATATTCTTTTGATTCCTTTTGCACGTCAATGGTGAATTCAGAAAGTTTTCACCTTTACCTCTTCGTCTTTTTCAAAGACGAAGTCATATGCTATCTGATCTGTTCCCACTTCCACAAAGTAAAATTAAAAATTATACAGTATTAACATTTACTGCATGAGGATAAAAATTAGAACATGTCTGAGAGAGGTGTGAAATTAATCTGAGTATACCCGAACTGCAATTCAGTCAATTAACCTAGCTGTATGCAAGCCTAGATTTGCCTCACATTCATAAGTCCAAGCTCAAATTTGTTAGGAAACAATACTTGGTGAATTCTGCAGAGGAAATATTTTTGCACTATTATTTGCCTTGGATCCAAGCATGACTTTCCCTTGACTATGGAGAGTCTGTATATGCTGCACCTGATCAAGCATTCCCAGTATCTCATATATGTTTCTGTGGCATATGCTTATATATCTCAGAATGCATCATATGCTGACGAAACAGGACATGCAGGTTGCCTGTGAAAAAGTGAATGTCCAAGACTAGAAACAATGGTAGAAATGTTCAAAACCACGTCAGAGATAAGCCCAATTACAGGTTCAGTACCCTAAAGCCAGTGTAGGTTTCACCTAGCATTCCTGCCACCAGTTTATCTGTTCCTGCCTGGAAACATTTCCCTTTGTTTTGAAAAGCTTATGTACGCACTGTAAATATTACTGAAATTACTTTTGGCATTTATGGAGAGAAGGTACTGAGTCAGATTAGATATCAAAAGGCAAGCCTAGTGGTGGCACTCTTAATTATCTTTCGTTTCAAGGACCACTGTACTCCTCTGGCCAGGTAATAAACAGAGACTTTTTTCACCACTCGCGGGTGCTCATATGCAGTCTGCTAAGCCTTCAAGAAGACAAGCGATCCTGTCCTGCTTGACCAGACTCTAAAATTGTCCTACTACCAGGGCCATTGCTACTTCAGACATTACGTCCAGAAAATTCTAGGTTGTGAATTAGAAGCAGAGTGCAGCACAGAGCATTTATTTATATGTATGTGAGGTATCATCAGACAGAAGTAAAAGTTTCTAAATTTAGAATTAGTAACATTTTGCACCTGCATAAACACTTCACAGAGTTGTGTTATCAGTGATACCGTCCCTTGTTTCCCATTTCCCCTTTCACCTTTTGAGTGTTTCTTCCTCTTTTGCCTGGAATAGATTTCTTTGGGTCTGTTCCCTTATTGGAGTTCTTTCTGTAACAAGAAGGTGGAATGTTTTCACTCTGTATCCATAAATCTTGTGGCCACTGTATTTTAAGCCAAGAGAACATAGACCTGTCCTTTGCATAGTGAAAATAAACTGCCTCCATTCAAGTCCTTTTACCTTCACAGGCTTGTAGTGGGTCCTTGGGTAGAAAATTTGAACTCCAAACCATCTTCTTCATAAACAACTACATTAAAACAAAACAAAACAAAACCAAACACATTCTATATATTCCTTCTTTATTTCTTGGAATTGGGAAATGGAGGGGATAAGTCATAGCATCAGCAGCAAAACAGCAAGTACACATGTGTTATCTGTTAAATAACAGAATCACTACATTTGAAAGGGGATGCCCTAGGAAGTGAAACAATTAGAATAGTTTTAGATTTTCAAACTGGAAGACATCATGGTAATGAATATTTAAGAAGAAATCTAGTTAAAGTGTACAATGAATGTCTTATGTCTTCATCATGTTCTTGTGTGTAAGAGTAAAAATAAGACAAAAAGGAATAAAAGCATGAGAGATACAAAAATAAAGAGTGAAAAGGAATGAGTTCAATATCTGATGCTTTTAAGTTCCTGAGATTCTTATTCTGTCATCATTTGCCTTCTTACAAAAGTTTTGATAAACTGATATACAATATGTTGATAACGAATTTTGAAAACTTGTGCATAACTTTAATCCCATAGAATAATGCACATCTCTAAGTTGACATACACATTGAAGGAAAATACATTTTCAAAACTTGAGTTATTTATTCATAAATATTCAAAACTTATTAAGAAATTTTTATTAATTTTTGGATGAGTCATCATGCTTTACTCACTGATGTTAGACAAATCCCCACCAGGGGCCATTATTTCACATTTGTGTCACAACAGCACACAGAAGTTAGTCAGAAATAAATCCCTTTGTAATACACACACCATGCCAACAGCATGAGGAAATGACAGAGGAGAGCTTGCCATTTAAAAATACAAGCAGCATGTAAAGGCACAAACCATGGGAATGTAATTCAGTGCATTACTGTATATGTATGTGTATGTGTCAATACATTTATATACAATGGATGTGTCCATACTCACACGAATATATAAGCATATACCATAAGTAGGTGTAATAATTCAATAAGCACAGCACTTAGGACTTTTTATTTGTATATTTTGAAAGGAAAGTACTTTATGAACAATTACTCTCTGGTGTAATTACTCGTATCACCTGCATTTTTTAATTGTGACACTTTCTGTCAGATGCAGTTTCAGTTTCTTTAAAATTAATTTAATGCTTGTGGTCATTGTATGATACAGATTCAATAAAACTATTATTTAAATAAATAACATATTTGAATCTTTATTATATATTGTGACATTAACTTGAATAGGTTGTAAAGGAAGCCACAGAATATGCAAGTGTAAATATGTATTTACTGTTTCTCATAACAAGCTATACCCTGATCAAAAACCTGAAGAAAGATGAAAGCCTGACTTGATGTACTCCTGATGATTGGCTGGACATTTCCTGGGATTGTGTATATTACACTACTTTCTTTGGTGTGATAAGGTTATGCTTCCGTCGTGGCTGTTGAGTTTCATTTAGGGTCAGGTAGCTGACAAAAAAAATATGCCTTCTTTAATGAATATTCTGGTTCAGTGAATGTTCTTGGAAATATTTCTGTGGTTTGGAGATGGTGACATTTCAAAGATCTCAAAATTTTTGAAACTTTATAAAGGAACACAGATAATTTTCATAATTCCGTATTTTGCATCAAAGCATATTTTTTAGAAAGCTTTATGGCTGCTTGTCCTCTTTTTGTCTGGAGGCTGTTTCAGTTGTTAATTTAATGTAAAATAGTCTTGACTGTTTTGGGTAAAGTACATGAGGAATTGAAGGAAGAATCTATCCTTGACTCCTCTTGGGAAGTTCCAATTAGTCCTGGCTGAACATGTAACATAGCATCTCTGCCATCTGTGGGTCTGTAATTACAGGATTTGTAATTTCATTTACGTACAGGAAGGATACTTTTCTAGCCAACAGTGTGAATGCTTAGTCCCAGTACAGCAGCTGAAAACTAAAGAATGAGCCCTAAGGCTAGCGCATTGTTTTGCTGTGAGCTTTGCAAACACTATGTGTCTTTTTGGGTCCTCTTTAATCCAGTTACCTCGATAGTTTTGGTGGGTTATCCAAATCATTTTTGTTCAGTGGAATGGGAAGCTGGATTCCAATCTGTAGAGCAAGTTGGAAGAATGCGGTAGATCAGCTGAAAATCCATTCAAACTATCCAAGTATTATTTGGATATGATTTTATTTCACAAAATTTCATAGACTGTGCTCTGTTTAATTTTGTAGGTTAGATGATTTATTGGCTTATATAGTATATTTATTTCTAGTCATAGACGTATCCATCAGTGACACATCTATACCATACACTTCAAAGCGAAAAGAGTGCAATGTGACTTCACCTAAAAATGTGCACAGTGATTTATGCCTGGAGGTTTAACTGTATTAAAAGTGCCCTGGACAGTGTTGACAAGATATGTTTGCAGTACTTTGGGAACCTGCAGTTCCAATTGGCAGTACTGTATTTCCTGTCATTTTATGCTTGTGGTGACTAAAGAAAATGTAACGGGTATATTGTTAAGACTGATTTCACCAATACAGATTTGATAATGAATAGGTTATGCTTTCTCAGGTGACTTTTAATTGTGGTAATATTTATTTATTTCTGTTGAAATTGTCACTAGAAATAACATTTGTTTTTAACGAATAAGAAGTAAAATGAGCTCGTGATTATGTCATATGATTGGAAGATAAATATCAAGGAATCCACTTAGTCATCTCTTTTTCAGCTTTCTAATAGTTCATCATTATAAACCTCCTTGTAGTCTCAAGTGAAAAATATTGCAAAACATTCTTATAGATTATTATTACTAGTGATAATTGGAAGTGCTCGTGTGAGACTTTGGAAAGTTGGAATTTAAGGTTAGCTATTAGTTAATTCTGTGAGTTCGTTAAAATATTGTTGCATAATGACCAACATAGTTTCTTAGATTTTCTGTATTATAAAATATTAATACATTGAAAAAAAAAGTATGTATGATATTGAAGAAAATTTATATTGATTCAAATCACTGATGCTTGACAAATCACATCTGCATGACAGTTAAGAGAAGGCACCGAGGCTGGAATGCTAATATTCATCTTTATATGGGCTTTAAATGTTTTGTTGTTTGTTATTTAAGAGCATTTAAAAAGACTTTGAACTGTAACTGATAATTTGTGTTAGCTGTTTCCACCTTTGAGAAATCAGCTATTTTCAATGGAGAAATGTTAATGGCATCAACTCCCAGGAATCACATTGTTTGTAAACATCCATTTCTAAAGTAAGTAATCTTTTATTGATCTGCTGTCCCAACAGGATTAATAACCACATTTGAAATCTGGCCTCGCTGCAATTCTGCTACTTGAATTGCCATGTTTACAGTAGAATGCAACTATTACATACCTCCCAGGCTCTAAATTTGTATGCCACATTAGGGAAGCAGTTTCTAATCCATACAGCACTGACAAAAATGACAAAATGATGCATTTTCAGAAAATGTAAGATCTGTCCTGAAATGTAAGGAAAATGTGTTACAGAAACTTGTAGTGCAGAAGGGGGTCTATCTTTTAAAACCATAATTCTATGGCTTTATTTCTTATTATTTAGTTTGAGCTCACACAACAGAACTCTCACATTGAAATATTTTCTCATTTTAAGGAATTAATGGCTCTCCACCAGCCCTTCAACATGTAAAATGAGTAGGTTACTTGTGTCCAGTACATCCAAAAAGAGCCAGGATAAAATAAACATAAGGAGTTGGATATCTTGGAAAAAATCTGTCATGGGTTTGGGTTAATCATCTCCAGAAGAAATTCAACTTGATGCCTGAAATGTAAGACTTCTTGGAGAAAGCAGTAAAGCCTGAGGCAGTGTTGATCTGAAGGAGTGCTCTCCATGGGTCAGAGCTGCTCTGCTGGCAGAGTGCAAACCCAGTTCACAACAGCGGCACGCTGAAAACTTGTAAAGGACTGCAGGGGCCTTACAGTGCACGCACTCAAGCTTCGGTTACATAGTTCTAGTGGTCCAGTTTCTTATTATAAAATAAAACTGAAAAATAAAATCTGTGCCTAATTTTCTAGCCTCCTGTCTGTCAATGATAGTGTAGGATTTTTTCAATATTCATGGAATGAAGCAATCCTGAAATTATGTTTAAAAATAAATATGTAAAATATAATTTATATGCGTTTATGCAGTGCATTTCAGTGTCTGATCTAGACATATGACATTTTTATTAATATTCTTGCTTTTCACATTCAATTACCAAAAAAAAAAAAAAAAAACCCATTCTATTTGCCTGATGTTGCTGAACAGGAGGTTCTTGCCATACATACCCCAACTAGTATCATGTATTCTCATTGTGGTTCCAGCCTTCATAGTTCCTGTGTTCATATGTTCAAGGCTTCTGACCACATATTTCACCTGCCTGTTTACTATCTCTTTGTTCCTGACACTGTTATTTTGCAGACTGTTGTAATTTGTGGGGGCATAAGGATTTTATTATTGCATCAGATTTAAATGTGGTCTCTAAGTTAGAGAGGGTGTTTGTTTATTCCAACAAACTTCCAAAACTAGGATTTTATACAATATATGGCTGGTTACCTGTGCTTTCATAAAATACTAATTTACCAGTTTTTACCAACCTAAAAGGAACTGCACACAACAAAAAAAGAAAAAAAAAAAAACAACTTTCTGCTCTTCTGCTAATAACTACCTAGTGATGACTTCAGTAGGAAAGAGTTTTTGCCCAAAATGTCATCAGAGGTTGAAAACTAATTTTTCTCATTATTGAATAAGATGATATAATAGTTCAGATAATTTTATTTGCATCTCCTGAAATTCTGTCTTTTTCTCCTTTTCTTGATGTTTTATGTCCAAAATCTTTGTAGTGTGGTATGTGCATCTCAGCCAATGCGTATGTAAACAAGTTGATTCCACATCAGATCCACAGCTTTTAATACTGCATAAGGCAATCATTTTAGATGAATAGATCTCTGAGTACCGAAGCATTTCAAATCCTTTTTCATTTGACCATTCAGTGACCTGATAACTATTTCCTGTCCCTAAGTAAGGTCATGACCCAGGTCTTAGAGTGCAAAAGACAGATAATTTTAGCAACAAGTTAGATCCAAATGGATTTGGTTGGAGGGGGTAAGGGAGAATAGGTTTGGCTAAATTCCTTTAAAATAAAGTGTTACAAAACTTGGATTTAGCATGTCCTGTTAAAAGTAATTGTTGAATTTGTTGCTGTCTTGTTTGGATGCCTGGGGACAGTGGTCAGTATTGGGGTGATTTGTTTATTTGCTTTGTCTTTACTGAACAGTACCCAATAGATTTTTTTACACTTCAAAAAACAATTGCTAATGAAGAGGTCATTAAAAGTGCATACTCAGATATACTCAAAGTGCTTTCCAAAGTGAGTGTTTCAAGCACTAAAATCATATTGCAATGCAAATGGCTTTCTACCATGGGCCACAGACTCTGTGTCTGTAAAAGTGTCATGAATGTCACATTGCACAAATATTCCTCTTGCAAAAGAATTTGTGTTCGGTATGATGCTAGGAATAAGGAATATCGTGTAGTCTTAGAAATATTTTATAGACACAAATCTTTCTTCAGTTGGAATCCATGGCACATTTTAAATAACAATTAAAGGAATGTTTCCTGCAGCTATAGATTTTAATAACTGCATTATTTTAAGGACTTTCAGAAATTAAGTAAAGGAAGGCCTTCACACCAGAGCTTTTAATTAATTTGAAAATGTAGTTTATTAAGGTTTACTTTTAAGAAATTTCTTTTTTTCTTACTCTCTAATGGGAACTATTATGTTATGGATAATTAGTATTATCAATGAGGTCAGAGCTCTACAGCATTCCAAAGAGGCCATTTTCACAAGTTTAATATTAAACACACATTGAATTATCTTTCTGTTTTTATAACTAATGATGTTGATATTCAGATATATCATATGTGTGCAACATTTTTCAAGCAAAATATCGAAACAATGCTCCAAGATTGAAATATAGGTATTTAAAATTTTATACTATTCAATACTCTTATAGCAAAGTTCTATACCTTTTACAGATTTCATGTAATCCAGAACTGAATATGTGGTGGATCTACATGACTTTACAAGGAATTGCAAGTTACTCAAGTATTTTAACGAAAATGTACAATTGTGCTGTGGTATCTGTGTAATTTTTATGGTATGCTGTTTCTGTAATGTACATTTTCCAACTTCATAATTTTGCGTTTCAATTCTTATCAAAACATGTTAGCAATTGCTTGAAATACATAGGTTTGTGCTGGTTTGATGTATGCACTGCAGATATTTTATCTGGCTTGTGAGTTTAAAAAAGGTAGAAATACTGAATTTTGTAGTTATATCTCTTTTTCTCATATTGGTAATAAAAGCTGTATTTAGAGATAGTATTTTTGCATAAAATTTTGTTTACATGACATTCTAGAATAGTTTTCTTTGCGGGTTTATTTTCCGATTACTGATCCAAATTTGTGGAATTTCATAAATTGCCACATTTGTAGGCTGTCTTAGATAACCCAGTCTGGACAATGACATAAAGAAATCCAAGTACCCAGACAATAGAATTTCATTTTCACAGTCATCATTAAATAAGTACATTATTAATAACTGTAATTTTTTAATGGTTTCTAAATGCACATTGAGTATCAGGCTTACTGACACCCTGACTGTGGAAAGACATTTCCCTAAAACACATGCATGCTTTTTCTTTTCCGGTAAGATGCAAGCTCAGCAGTTTTCACTTTATGAAGAGACCAGTGATATCTCTTGTCAAAGATAGAATCTGACTTTTATAAAGGAAGAATAAAAATTCTACTGTGTATTTTGAAGTTAAATTTACTGAGTATTTGCTTTAGTACCTGATGTATATTTTGTAATTGAGAAATTAGCAGAGAATGTAAAAAGAAAGGAAGCTATGTGCTAATAAGCCAGAAAGTTCTGATTTAACCTACCAATGACCTGGCTTTGTTTGTTCAGATGACAGTTCTAAAAGTGTGCAGAGAATATTCCCTTTTAATACAGTTATTTGCCGCGAGCCGTGACCTCACTGCCTGTCGGGGAGCAGGTCTGAATTGGCCCTTTCTCTGATATCGTGACATTGCTTCTGTTGCCTCGATTGTGACCTCTGATTGCATGATACCCCTGAGAGTTCAATTTAATAAGCGTGACTCCTGACTCTTAGCCAGGTCTGCCTTCTTAGGTTTTGTCAGACTCTGCTTGTAGTCTGGTCTACATATGCTAAACACTGCATAGGCTGTCATCCTACTATGTGAGTTGTGTACACTGTATTCAAAATTCTCTTTCAAATGTCTTTCACTTATTGCAAATGGAAATGTTTATAAAAACTTTCTTGGAATAAATTTTAGAAGTTGCTTCCTTCACATTTATGGCTGCTTGGGATTTTTATACAAATAGTTACTACTATTTCATTAAATTACTAAGCATGTGTGTTATCCATGCATCATACTCATTTCTTGCTTCCAAATTGTATTTCCCCTGTGAGAGTGTTATATATTTTTATGACTTCCCATCCCGTGTGTTTGTTCACTATAGAAATACTAGGGACAAATCCCATTTTCTCGTACAATTAGCACAGTCACACAGCAAGACAGTACTGATGAGCACCCAGGGCACTGTAAGATGTAGTTACCCAGGAGCAGTCAGGTGAAAGCTGAAGAATCTGTTTGGAATCCAGGAGAAGGTGAGTAGAATTAAGACTTTTAAAATACCATTGAAAATAATTTATCTTGTATTTGGTGATTATCCTGCTACATCATTGCATTCTTTTCTCCTGTTTCTCCTCCTCCTCTAGCCAGAATGCTGAAGAAGAGTCTGTTCTGAGACCTGGATGCCTTGGGGGTGATGATGCTATTCAGATATTTCTCCAATTTTAGTATCCCTTGAGGTATTCACTGAACCAGAATATGGAGAAGTTCAAAGATTGAAAGAAAGTTTCAAGAACTGTAGTACAAGTTACAGATGAGTTTCTGTATTTGCTTACATGCATTTTCTGTGTTATCATTGCAGATATGTACCCATTGCTCTAGCCTCTGTATCAGTACCCCTTTGTGCTTCTAAAAATTTGTCTTTTCAGAAGAGCAGAAAAATCTTGCTAAACAAAATAATGCTTTGTGCTTACTTTTGTAGTTACATGAAAAAATTTTATGTAAACATTACCATGTAATGTTTTTTATTTCTTCAACTACTTTAAAGAATTCTGTTAACCTTTTCAATCATTACTTTTTATTAAAATTGTTTCTTTTGTATGAAAACTATATTAGGATCTTCTTTATAAAACAAGTTCTATATAAGGCAGAATGTGGATATTCTCTTGTTACACTCAAACTTGGCAATGAAATACTATTTTTTCTTCTTCATGACAGTGACTGTTACAGTAGAAATAAAGTCTTGGTTTGGACAGTACTTTCTTTTTTTTTTTCTTTCTTTTTTTTTTTTTAAGATGTGAACTCATGTAAGATTATACAATTTTAATAACTCAATTTAGTCGATAAGATTTTAAAAGTCATTGTATAATCATCTGTTTCCTTCTTCTGAAGTAAATAGTGTAAGATTAGCTAATGAATTTCCTTAATCTCAAGTGAGAGTTTGCCTACCTAATTGAAATTTATGGGATTTCACTCCTCTCTGGATCAGACCTTAATGCTCTGTAAATTCCTGTGCTATTTGCAGGAGATTTGATCATCAGCTGCAAACAAGCAAAGTTACAAATGAACAACTGTTTTAACCTGTTGTTAGACAATTGGTAAAACAAATTACACTTTTAAATTAATTAGTTATGGCTGTCTTAAAAGTGATTGCAAATATAAACAGAATGCACGTGAGGCAAGTTCACCTATTTGGAGTCATCATGGTACTTAAGTTATTCCCTCCTTTTCAAACAAATTTTATATATACATGTATAGAAATATATATGTAAAAGGAGTGGGTTGGAGGGTTTGGTAGCAAGTTTAGATGAAAAGTTTAGTAAAAAGAAGCTAATTTAAATACACCTACAATAAACATAAACTGTTTAAACCCATGATTAAGGACAGTTAAATTATCTTCACAAATAGAACTGGGTGGAGTTGTGTTCATTTTCCCACTAAAAAGTAATGTGAATAAAGTTCTAACCAAAATTCTATGAAAAACAGGAGGAGTCAGGGCTGATTTATTCCTTTTTGAACTGATTTCTTCATTCAGTCAGGTAAACCATTCAAACCTTCTCTGCATGGATAGAAAAACCCTGTGCCACTCTAACTATAACTGATCCAAAATCAATATAATTAAGTCAGTTCCATACCTGGGAATGAATATGTGTTGGTTTCTCTATAATTACATACAGTGCTTCAATTCTTGTCTATTTTCAGGCATTTACCAGCTGACAATTGCAGTTCAATTAATGAAGAAATCTATAAAAATACTAAGCTCTTTGAGACATATATATTGAGAATTAACCTGGGGCAACTCCTGGGCAAATTGTGGTTTTCTTTTGCTTTTTTTACCTGACCTTCATTACAAATGGAAGTTATTTTTTTAAGAGATCTATAAGACACTGGAATTTCACATTGTTTATAGTCTTCCATGATGTATCAACCAATTAAGTATAATTTAATAAGAAAAATTAGTACTTTTATGTCAGTATTTATTTATAGACACTCATAAGTTTAGTGTTTATGGCTGTTTTTAAGCTGGATATAAATATATAAGACTTGCACACAGTTGTGGATTAACTCATTTTAGATGTAGAGTCTTAAGAAAGAAAAAAGACTCAGAATCTCTCTGAGACTTTTTCTCCATTTAATTCAATGAACATTAAATCAAGTCCTGTTTATACAACGTTTGGCCTAATGACAGGCCTGATCTTCAGTGTTACCTCTTGGTTTTGCTGTGAAGCAAATTAAATAGCAGCCTGGCACTCAGTGTGTACTTTGTGTGTGTATTTGGCAATGTAGAATAGTTCTGCTGTTGTGTGTTACTGTGCTGACAGAGCTGTGAATTGTTTTCACAGTATGTTCATCAAATACCAACAGGTATTTCAAGGCAACGTCAGAAATTAAGCCAGAAATAGTTCTGCTCAAACAAAATAAAACCCTTTTAAATTGAAAAATGTATAATATTTTGATTTATCAAATACATATAATATTAAATATACAATAGGTAGAATAGATAATCAATCCAGAGGCATTCATAACTAAACTACATGTTGACATTAGTACAATAATTTCATTATTTCACTTTCAGTGTGAAATTAAATGTTAATTAAGTACCAATCTGCATTAAGTACCAATTATGCATGGTGCTTGTGCACATCATGTGTTGATGAATATGAGTTCTTGAAACAAGTCCTTCTATTGTTCAGATAGCTTTCCAGAAAAAATGTTTATTCTCAAGAATAAATGTAAGAAAGATTTTTTTAAAATGAAAATTCTGAAGCTGTGACACAAAATTACATGTTTTAATCGCTTGTTCAGAAAAAGTATGAGGCAATTATTAATGTGGTGTAAGTCAGCTTTACTGACTGACTTCATGCTTCTTCCGAGTAATGACGGATTTTTTGGTTCTTTTTAATACTTGGCATGTGTATCTTCTTGTCACATAGAAGCCTCACATCTTTATTTTGAACAAAAGTTTTCTTGGGTTTGAATTTTTCAGTCCCTTTCTTGTACTTTTAAGTTCTTCACTACAAACAAAACCTACCTTAATTGTTGTCACACTCAATAAAATTGATTGTACTGTGTCATTTTTGCCCTCTTTATAGTGAACAACATAGTAGTTAGACCTCCTGCACTCTTACAGAGTGTTCCTTTGTACTTGTTGTTTTGAGAATTCCTCTGGAAGATCTTATGCCTTAAATAATTTTACATGGTTTATTGAATTTAGAGAAAGGTATTCCTCTGTTTTGGACTGCATATAAAATGATCATCTCTTCTTACTTGGAAATACTGTTTCATTACTAAGCAACTAAACACTTGTGTTGAAGTTCTTGATTGCATCTATCATTTAATTTTATGAAGTGGGAATGGACAGAAATAAAATCTATCAAAATTTTCTGTAAAAAAAGGGGGGTTATGTTATGCATCTCTTTTCTCCCCAACAGTGTAAAATCCTCTTTTCAGTAGAGATCATCCATCATTAGGGGGTTTATTGGTTCCCAAAGTTTGTGAGAAGAACTAGAGATAGGGTCTGTACTGGGCATATTTGGAATTTGAGACAGAAATTGTGTGAGTGTAGGCAGTAAGGATGAAGAAAATAGGCTCAATCTACTTCCATCTTATTTATACCATACACTTACTGATGGATAACTAAGCACTGAAATGCTGACCATACTATTTCAAAATATTTTTTTACTCCTCTTGATTTCTTTGATTCTTCAAGAGCCTTGACTATCCAAAGAACTCTTGGTAACCCTTGGCTGTACTCCAGCTTTACTTCTCAGCAGTGCTGTTGGTGAAATTTGCCTGGGCAGAGTGGCTGAAGCAGATATTATATAGAATACAGAATACTCTGTTCGTAGAAGACTGCACAAAAGAATAATGTGAAAGTATGGCATAACACTGTAAAGTCTTTTGTGTTCTTTTTAAATTTGTAAACACCTGAGTGGATCCTGAGGCATGCTGGTTGCAGGTAGGAGTAGTTTACATCAGGAACTCGTTCTCTCCATGTGGGTAGACTATCACCTTTGTAGTTTCTTCATTTTTGTAGACTTGAGTTTTGGTTTTGACAGGGATGTTTTTGGGGATTTTTTAAAGAACCGGCTTAGTTTTCCAAACATGAAGCAAATCCATCTTTGAACAGTCATAAATTAGCAAAAAATATGAAATGAACAATTGCCTGTGTGGCAGCTTCCTGAGCACACCAGGTGAAATAGATTTTTAGGTTAATACAGCAACTCAGAAAAGTGTCATATGTCTTAGGAAATATCGCAATATGTAACGGCTGTTGTTGTGAAGGAAGTTGTAGAAGACAAATAAGAAATTGTATTTAGTCTAAATGGAGGAGTACAGGACATGATAACAACCCATGGAAGTTGCAAAATTTGGTCAAATTGGAAGGAACGGTGTTTAATGATGTCTTGATGTCCGTGCTAGGAAAATGAACCTTATGAAGCAATTGAAATGGAAATGTAGCATGCTACAAGAAGAGTAAAAGATGTGAGCATTTTAATATGGAGCGGTAGTTTGCAATGTATTGGTGTGATCAGAGAGTTGCAATAGAAGAGGTTAAGTAATCAGGAGGTATTGAAAGATCTTCTTTGACACGATTGTGATATGAACAAAGGGAAATAACTTTAAATGAAGTCTTTTAAAAGTACACCGCTCTGGATGAAATAAGACTTAGATTTTCCTCAGTGGGGGAAAAGGAACTAATTGAGTGTAGACAGTAAGCTAGGGACCAATAAATAACAGTGGTGTATTCTGCAGGAGCAGGAACAAGTAGCAAAATAGAAAACAATGGGAAAGTACAAGTATAAAATCCTGTTTTCCTTGAATTCAGAGGTGAAATTTGTACTCTTTCACTGGTTTAGGAATCTCAACTAAAGGATTCAGCTTTTGCATAATCTAATAATAAGACATCAAAGAGACAACACAGAAAGCACAGTCTGAAATATGATAACCACTGAAACAGAATTAACTAGTTGGTGAGGACATTAGAGAAGAAAAGGAGGTTTGTAGATGTAATAATAATATAGTAGACCTTTTTTGTAGTTTGAAAGAAATACAAAATACCTGGTAAAGAGAGAAAAAGGGCGTACATTCTGGGACAAAAAACTTTTTTTTCCTTTCACTAACTACTTTTATGATTTTTGAAAGACATTCTCTTGTACCTTGATCAATGCTCCCATGTTCAAAACTCCTTATTGGTTTATAATTGAGAAAGTATTTGATAAAGCATTTTTAAGCATCAAAAAGTGTTATAGGTCATATCCTGATGTGGCATTTCTTGTGATGAAATTCTATTTCATCTTTTATTCAGCTATGAACTCGCTCAGACACTACTTTAGAACTCTGTATTTCATTCATTTTGGTCCTAGATCAGGTAGAAGTCAATTTAGTCAAAAGTCACTCAGATGAAAAAAATACCTTCTAAAGTTAACTAATATGTCACAAAAAAAAAAAAAGTTTATAAGGTAGAACTGTATGTACCACACTATCTGAAAATTCCAGACCTAATTTGTAGATAAACATTATCTGGAGGTGCAAGAATTTTCGGTAAGAAGAACTCTGTATCGATTGCTGACAACTGTCTGGAAGTCATATATCTATCACCACTGTAGATGTATGCACAGAATACCTGTAAGTGTGCTAAAGGCCGCTCGAGATACCATTCCTTTTCCAAATCAATTTGGGTCTGATGTGATTGCTGTGGAATGGACGGGAGTATTTAGTGACTCCTGACAAAGTACACTGCTGACACATATGTTAAAATCTCTGTGGAAAAAGAGAAATTCATCTCGTTTCTCTTACATTCCAGTACAAGGGTGGGTTTTGGGCGTAAAGGGCAGTGGCGGTTGTAGTTTTTTAATTACTGTTGTTTTCCTGTTTCCAAATACTTCACTTTTTTGCCTTAATAGCAACAACTCATGTCATTCTTACTTTTTGTTCTGTGTGTATTATGCAGACTGTGACAGAAATAGGGCTTTTTGTTGTTGTAACATGGAAAAAATGAGATAAGTTGGATTTTAGGTTTGAGATTTCAAGGTAATTTATAAATGTGTATTATACACATAATTATATAGAAGACAGTAGAAATTATAAATTCTCACAGGTTGTATATAATTTTAATTTTCAATAAGAATTTTTGTTTCAGATTTTGTGGATTCATACGCATATTTACACACATGCCCTCATAATATGTATTGCTGACCAGTAATTTATGCCAGAATACTGACAGGGAAAAAAATTTATTCTATTAATAGCGTAGACAATAGTTTTATACCCAAGCTCAGCTACTTAATTCCTATATTAAGAACACCATTTCTGGAATACATATTGAGAAAATTAACTCTACTCACAGGATTTTTTTTATTAAGGGAGGAAAACTTAGAATTCTGAAGAATTTCCAAGCCCTTCTTTCACACTGTAGGTCTTAGGTTTCTTAGTCTTTTATTGTATTGTACTCTGTATGAAGCAAAGTTTGAAGTGATTTAAATCGCCTTCCAAACACAAGATCTGAGAGGTTCAATACAGTGCAGACTTCTCCATATATTTCTTTATCAAGAACCATGACATATTAAAGTTAGACCTTTTATCTTCCCATCATCACCAAAGAGATTTGAAAAAAATGTGATTATGTTAAATCAGGTTCTTTAGCATCCTCTTGCATATAAACTGATGAAGAGTAACTAACTATAAGTTGATGGAGTATCTATCTGTCATTTACAACAACCAGGGTTGGTGTTTTCCAGGCACAGAGCTTGAGTTCACTCTGAATTTAGACATTGTGTAACCATCCTCCTTCCTTTAGTATTCTGGCTTGTTAACAACACTTGTCCTAGCATGGGGGAACAAGGGTTTCAGGTACCCCTTAGCCTGACGAGATTTGGATCTCCAGCTTCCACATGCCAAGCTATTCCCTTGGTTGTGTTTCAGTCCTCTTTAACAGTGACAGCTACAGCTAAGGGCACAAGATGCCTCATCTTGAAGGAAAACCTGTAAGAACAAAATTGGCCCCATGTAGAACATCAGGCACTTCACCTGAAGTAGTTCACAGATACTTTGCCCTTCTCCTTTAGCGCGCCTAACAGATTATACAGAGATAGTCTAATTTAAAGTACATAAATAGCATCCATATTTTGTACTGAATGTGAGTCATATTGTCTCAGAGCAAACCCAGCAAACAGATTATGAAGGATGACATTTTGCTGGATCCCAAAGTTCAGGTTCTTGCAGGTCTGCATGTGGATTAGGTGACCCAGAAAAGAATTTATTACTTTCCTGTAATACTCAATTCCAAAGATATTTCAGATGCCCAGGCTTTTCTAAGTTTTCTCTATTTAGCTGCTCAAATTTTGTAGGAAATTGCCAGTAGGTGACCCTGACTGCTGCATTGTATCTGGCCTAAGTGCACAGTATCTGTGTGGATGATTATTTGGCAACACCTAAAAACCATTACTGTATTAATGCCAAGTGTAAGACAATTCCAATCTTAATTTATTACATGTGGGTCATGTGGGTCATTATTACATGTGGGTCATGTAAAAAAAAAAAAAAAAAGGTCAAAAAGATTGAAGTCTTAGAAGCAATAATCTAATGAGGGTATGATACTTTAAATACCTCTGAAATTAATTTGGGTTTTGATGCTTTCTGTGTTGTATTTCTATTTCCTTTGATAGTCTCGGAGTTGTCTGCATTTAACAATTAGAGATTATGGGTCTGATCCATTTCAAAGATGTAGAAAGCTTACAGCTCTTTGGAACTTTTATGAGTGTTAGTGCTTCTACAAAATCAGGCCCAGGTTTTTAAAAAACACATAGCCCTAATTTAAGAAAGCTATCAAGCAAAAGCTTGTTAATGATACTGATACACCAGATTCTCGAACACATGATGTTCATAAGTGGAATAGAAAAGTAATACTGCAGTGTTTTAATTCATAACAGAGATAATTCTTGTAAGAATTAAAAAGTGAGATATTACTTTTAAAAAGTAAGAATATGAGTGTGTTTCAAGTAAGAAAATAGAATACAGTTTTCTTCAACATTATAAACAAATTGTAGAGCATCTGCCCATTTGAGAAAAAAAAGCCACTATTAATACTAATATGGTACAAGAATACTCTGTCTCATAGCATATATAATTTTAAGGAAGAAAACCCTATTGTGTGAACTTTTTTCTTGATCACTTTTGTTTCAGTCATGTTTCAATAATTACCATCCAAAATAAAAATAAATTAAAATGAAAATTTATTAAATAAACCCAGTTGTGTTTCAAACATAATTCAATCAAAAGCTGAAACTGCAACTAAGGAAAGTTATTAAAAATAATTCTGGAAAAGAAACAACCAAGTCAAAAGTATTTATATTTTCATAAGTTTTATTATAGCTTATTGTATGTTCCTCTTCTTTCAACCATTGCTGATACACAGATTCAGACATGAACTCCTAATACTGGTTTATCCCCTGTATTGATTTCCCTTTTAATCGAGAAAAAGATAAAAACACTTTAGTAAATGCATAAATAATACAAATCATTTTAATAGCAAGAAGTATTTATCCTTAGAGAGATGGTAACACTGGGCCAACTTTTCTGTAAATACAGATAAGAAAAGGATTAAATCTAATTTCTTGGGAGATTATTCCTCATTGTAGAGCATATGTAGAAGACTTAATCTCCAGATTAAGCGCTCCTTTGAAGTCACTCACAATGTGTCTTACTCTTGTTATGAGTCAGCATCTGTCTTCAAATGAAGAGCTGTAAGGATACCACTGTAGTTGTGGACTTAGAACCTACAAATTTTCAAAATGTAAAAGTTAGAAAATTGTACTCCTGAACCAGGAAGGCTATGTCATAAATTTAGAAAAAAAGAAATAATTCCCACTTTAATAAAGGAAGCTGATGAACAGTGTAATTATGAATCTTCTAATATTTGGCTCTGATTGAGTAATTCACTGCTTGTCTTTTTAGTCACCCCTCACACCCTTATTTGCATAGACACAGTGACTGTCTATCCAAGATTTTCATCTTCTGTCTTCATGAGGAGGTAAATCAGAATTCTTTACATCAACTGCGGATAAATTCTTCTGTCGAAATTCTAGTCTGTGAATGACTAGCAAGACATACAGGACTTCATATTCTGGACCAGGATCTTGCCTTGAACACATTCAGCCTAAGAAATAGATTTGGTTTGAATAGAGATTCCCAGAACTAAGACAAATAAGCAAAAGAGATATATATTTTAGACTATGAAATAAGCAGCTGTGGTACTTTAACTTAGAGCTAAAAGTTGAAAGCAATGATCTCACTGCAAAGCCAGGTAAAATGCCGGTGAGGAACTATTTTGCAACTTATGCGAAGTAAATTATAAGTTTAAAAAATACTACCAGTAAAGTACCAAACTTCTCGAAAGGTGAGTTGGTAAATATCCTGTAACTTCAGTTTATGTTGTCAAAACATGAATGAAAACCATGGCACTTCTGATATCTCCCTTCTCCCCAGCCCACCACTCCTTTGCAGTTGTGAAAGTTAAATCACCCATAGCGAGCAAATGGACTTGATGTTAAGTGAGGTGACCTGTGGTCTTTGCTGGTTCAAGTGCTCCTGCAGTTTACTAAAAAACTTCTAGTAGCTGCTGAATTCACCTATCAGTGAGGAAAGAAGAATCTTTGAAAGAAAAAAATGGAATAATTAGCAACAGGGATGATAACTCAGTGTTATCTGAAATAATACCAAAGAGAAAAACAAAAAACTTATGTTAAAAAAGAAAGAATTCAAATGTCTCTTAAAAGCCCTGAGTTGAAGGTGCTGAAAAGATATAATCTATGAAGCTGATGTATGAGGGTAGAAAATAAAAAGTTATTCTAATCCATGAATGTCACCACACAACAATGATGCCACCTCTGCAGGCTCTTCCCGTTCTGGCATCCTCTGCCTTATGCTTCTAAACATGTTTGTTATTCAGCAGAATGGTCCAAAAACTGAAGGATGTCAGGATTTGTACATTTTCTTTTTTCCTAGTGTCACTATTTTATTCTCTATCTTTTGATGTCTTTTGTGATCCAAAAGATGTAGTAATTAATGAAAAAATAATATCATATATGCAATTGCTTTGGAATCCAAATCAGAAATTGCCATTAAATGTCTTAAATGTCTTAATAGATCTTATCAGTAAAAGACAGATCAGAGTAATAAGATTGACATGTGTCTACTCTTGCATATAATGGTGATTTTTTTTTTTAACCTTATAGATTGCTAAGTAGAATTGTAAGCATAAATGATTGAATATTTTTAATTATGGAAATAGCACAATAAGCAACACTCATGGCAGCTGTGACAAGCAATTTATGTATAATATATACTCCTATATGAATTTCATAGTAAAGGATAGATTTGTTTCCCAATAAAATGAATTTATTCAGAAGGCCTGTATTGCATCCCAAAAGAGAAAATAGATCATAAAATTGATACTAGTATAAAAGTATTTCTTAACTATATCTGAAGAAATTTACAATAGTTGGACTCTTTGCATGAAAATGAATTTCCTTTTTTCTTTTCCAAAAAGCCCTAGGATCCAAGTTTATCTAGGGAATCTTAAATTATGTTTTAAAATAATGATGAAAGACAGGAGTATCTCTCTTCCTCCCCAGGTAAAAGGTTTTCTCAGCTGGATACTACTTCAGATGAGAAATTACAGAGAGAAGACTTCACATACCAATGGGTTCGTGCACAGGTTTTAGATTATGAAGCAGCCAGTTCCAGAAATGCGAAGTGGTGAGGTCATCGCCTTTAAATTACATTTTTTTTTGTTTTTCATTTGTCTTGTAAAGTGAAACTTAAGTTAATAGTTCTAAAACAAACGAGTTTGCAGCTAGCTGACATACACCGTGTGTCCGGGTCCCAAATATGGCACCCTTTAGAACTGGTTTAGTAGTCATTGTATAGATACGTCTTCCACATGGAAAATGAAATTAGAAAATGCTCAGAATCTCATCATAAATAACTGCACAGTTTTACTTTAGCAATGCAGTGGTTTTTAGACTGTGAAGAGTGGAGGAAAGAAGTGCTTATTCATCATACATTTTATAACATTATTTATATACGTTATGGTTTTATGTAATTTAATCAACTGTAACATTAGCTATATTGTTAGATTTGATTAAGGAAGTGAAAAAATACGTTTTTTTAACTAGATAGTATGTATTTTTATTTTGTCTTCAAAACATAAATCCAACCATTACATCTTTATACTACCCCGTACTAAAATGTCATAAACATGTTCCTTCTATATTCAGTTATGGTTATTAAACAGGTAAAATGTCAATACAATTAAGGGAAAGATTAATATTCCCTGAACTAACATGAAGACATAGTAAGTCTGTTTTGGTTGTAAATTCAATATAAGGCATTGTCATCTTAATGAAGTCATTAGACACAATGCCAAGCACCTCTAATAAAACTAAACAAAGTGTCAGTAGGCAAGCAGTGGGTTTAGTATATGAATTTTATCATTATTTTCATTAAAAATTATTTAATTTATAATTAAATGGGCTGCAAGTAGTTCTGTCTTGTACAGAAAAATATGTCACATATCTGGCTTGTATCAATGACTGTAGAAACTATATGAAAAACATGTTCCTTAAGAAATATTTATCTGGCTTTACAGAAATATTTATCTTTCAGTCATGATCCATAATAGAGAAATACTCAAAATGTTTGTTTAAGATAACTTCCATGACTTTTAATTTGAATGAAAACACTTGTATAAAACATGTCATGATGTTTGAAAGTAAGAAGACATAGATACTTATAAAAAAAATTTTCTTAAATATTATTATGCTACCTCTGCAGGTGTATGCTGTGCCCTAGTATTTGTACTGACTTTTTTGAAGTTCATGAAATCATTTTTTAATGTGCCAAAAGTCCAACTGATCTCCACTCAAACTTCTTTGGTAGACAGTTTTGAACAGCTGATATATTTATTCAGCTGAAAATAATTTTACTCCTACAAAAAGTAATGAAATTGACTGTTCTACAATTTATGTCAACACATACAAAAAGCCATGCATGGTTGTATTTATTGACATTTATATTTTAACTTAATATTCTCTCAGTTGAAGAAACAATTTTTAATTTTTTTGTTAAGTATAAAAAAATTAATACTAATTGCTCCAATACTTTGTCAGTTAATATTAATTTTTCTGATGCATCTTAATAATGGAATTATTTTAAATAATTAAGCAGGATTGTTTCCTGAAAAGATTCTGTGCAGGTATTTTAGTGAACTCAATACAGTGGGAGTTACGGAAATTTCTATTCTACATTTTTCCCAGCTGTCGTTTTTTGCCTGAGTTAGATCCTGCAGTATGTGACAATAGACAAGAACAACTTGTGGTAAGAACTTGTTTCTTTGTGGGATTTTGCAGAGTTCAAGTATTTCCAATCCATACCTGGTGAAAAAAGAGGAGAATTTTTTGATTAATACAAATCTGTGGTGTTATTTCTGTTTGGCAATCAAGTCATACCCTGATGGAGATCAGAAGAAATTATTTTAGCACAAAACCCCACGTATGTACATAGGGTTCTAGCTTTGTGATCTGACACTGAGTTTGGTTTTAAGGCATTAAATGCCACTGTGTGTTTTTTAAAGCTTCTAAATCCACATTTAAAAGAAAATTGAAAAGAAAAATAAATATGGTTCGGTACCAACTATGTTACTTACTGAAAACATGTATTCTTGTCAAATGAACGACTAAATATTCACTAATTCTGTATATCACATACCTAAATCATTCTAATATGCCTTTGATATCATTTATTGAAATACAGTAAGTTGCAGTTGGTGACAAGTAAGTTGCAATTAATATGGTGACATTATTAAAAACATTGCATGTAATCAGACTTATTCCTACCATTTCTTTTTTATATGTTTTTACATCTTAAAATGCCCTGTGCTCTTTTCATGATTCACTCATTTTGCAGCATTTAAAAAAAAATTGTATTTTCTGAAACAGGTAGTCATGTGAGTTGGCAGGAGTGGAAATATGAGCAATTTAACAACTTGAAGATTTGCAAAATTGAAAGACTGTGTCAGAGATGCCCAAAAGTTCCTTTAGTAGAGAGCAGTTGTGATGCCTCCAGGCCAATTTATACTCGTTCCATTTCTACATATATATATACACTTTACACTTTTTTGGGGAATTTTAATGCCAAATTAGCAGTGTTGTTATTGATATAATTTTGTATGGTTTTTAAAAATGGGGCAAAAATTTAGAAGCTATACAGAATTAGTGTTTTATACTCATATGCGTGATGTTGCATAACAAGTATTTTCCAGTTAGATGATGTGTCATATGCTTCATTTTGTTCTCTCAGCAACCTTGCCTCTTTCTAGCCTCTTTCTTGTTTAGCTTCACAACCTATGCAATTTGCATGTTTTGGAAATGATTGCAGAAGCTTTCCTAAAATTCATCTTTGAAAAGGAATGCTTTTAAGACAGATTTTGTCAAATGCATTCCTCTGGCGAGCGTGTCCAATTCTTAGGTTCTTCTAAAATTTAAAGGGATAAAATCATGAACCAAATGACTGTTGTGGGGTGTGATTGCAGCAGTACCAATAGTTATTTGTTAGGTCATGTCTAAAACAGTAATTGATCTAATTTGAGCAAATCATAATTTAATAATGTTATCTAAATTACGTATTATGTAATTATTGGTGAGCATATGTGCACGTAGGTAGATTGTATGTTATTTACACTAAGCGGTTCTGTCCACAAAATACTGCTGCAATCCCACAACAGTATTATGTGGTGTGCCCACATAACTGGCAAAGTTATGGAATTGTCACAGCCTGTGCCACATAACAACATAGCTGTTCCACATGAATGAAATACAGAGAAAAATGCAATACAGGGTTCAGAAAACAGAAAATGGAATAAAATGTATCTCTAATGCAGAAAGCAGTACTGTATAGGCAGTGAAATAATCATGTGGTTTGTACACACAGATGGCTGGAGAATTTTGGTTTTAAAATTTATATGGGTTCTCTTTGAAAGGTTGAAATGGGAACATACTCCTACTGCTTTTGCACGGTACCTTAGTTAAAAGCTATGAAATCATGATAAAAATCAAGTTAACAGCTGCAATCATGATAAAAAAAAATCTCGTAAACTGAAAGAAAGTGGAAAATATATATTAAAATAAAAGATATAGAGAGAGAACATTAGAAGAGGAAAGCATTCCTGGGCATTTCCAGTAGTTTATTCCTATGTCATATGCTCGATCGTGAAGTTTTCTGGTGTGCTAGACAAACCCTGCTTTTTATGTGTTCCATAAGCCTGCATTCTGAAAGTACTAGATTCATATAGTTTTTTAAATGATGTTTGTGCACATTCCAGTAATTTAAGACTCTTTTTTTCGTGGATACACAATGGCATTTCAATGGTTGCATATTAACAATAAAGTCTTCTCGCTGGGGATTGTCCCTATGTAGTAGCCTGCAGTAAATCTAAGACCTTACTATGTCAGTCTTGGTCATTTTGATGATTTTTCTCACTAGAATTACCACAGAAGTGCTCACGAAGACATGCTAACTTACAGTTTAAACTATTTCAAATTAACAGTTTAATTAATCTGCTAGTGGTAATGCTATGATTTTGTGGAATACCAAGTAGGATAGACTTCCTGATTCTTTTTGTATGACGTTTAAGTCACCTACAGGGTTAACCCCTTCACTATTATCAGTATCTCCAAGTCTTGTAGTAGATGAAACTTGAATTTAAAAGCACCTTCTGTCTCTGAAGGTTACAGAACATCTTGATGTTTTACATAGAAATAGACAAAGATACAGATGCGGAGCTGCGTTCAAGGCAAAGATTCCTCCTGATTGAAATTAATTTCCAATTAATTAGTAAAAAAAGTCTGTAGTAATAAAATCAACGGCGTAAAATCTGAAGAGTTAACTATGGTGTTCACTACAGATGGAAGTCCAATACTACAGTCTGCGAAAAACTGTACCAGTATCTTAAATTTCTTCCAAATTTTGGGTCTAAGCCGTAAATGAAAAAGGAGAGGTTTTAATTAGCTTCAGAGGACTTTCAATCAGCTTCTTTAAAAAGCTGAAATTAGGTTTGCTCCAGTGGTTAATACGACCTTAAATATTACTCTGACTGTAATTGGGTGAAAACATTTATCTTTATTTGAAATAAAATAACAAATATTTTACATCAGAGATCAAGACAGCCCTATTAAAATCTAGCATATAACTCTGAATATTTTTGTCTACAAGATGATGAAGCCTAAGTTTCAATGATGGTAGGGATTGGATAATAATACCATGGAAAGGCTAGCTGGATAAAATTCTGTGGTCTCCTGGGTCTTTGGGAATTGGAACATGAGAAAACCTTTGTTGTGTGTTGAAACAGATTAGATAGAAATAAGAATGATGAGTTCCATTGGTTTGAATCTCTTTGAGCATCTCAATCATTGCGTTATTTCTAATAATGAAAGACTAAAAGCTTGCAATTTAAAGATTTTGAACATTGGAAGCTTTCACAAGCTTAAAGCAATTGCAAATATTAAAGCAAAAAAAAATTAGAAATAATTGGCAGGGTAAAACATTTTTTTCAAAGTTTCTTGACACTGCTATGGAAGAGAAAATAAAATATTTATGTTAACAGTAATAATAAAGACTGCTAGCTGAGTGAAGCAAAACTTTAAAATCCTGGTCATTAAACATATAAAAGGTAAGCATCAGAAAAATGAGGGATAAACTTTCTGTGGAAACACAAAAGGGTATGTAATCACTAAGGACGAGTGTAAAATCTCTGTATCTTTGGAGCTGTTGGTTTGAAAATACATGGACTTTTTAATGAATTTTACATTAAACAGTGACGGAGTAAAGACAAGGAAATGAAACAGGTCTCCATTTCATCTGAGCTCTCTAAGTTAGACTGGACTACAAAGCCTGTCTGCATTGGTGCAGAGCTGCTTTTGGTACAGTGAGCTAGTTTGAACAGGAAGTCTGGAAATCGTCTCCTCCAGAATAGCCTCCAACTTCATAGTAATGGCACTTTCCTGCGAAAAAGGGAGCTGTGGGCTTTAACCCCCTGAGGAAGGAGTGGAGACCCAGTCTCTCCATACCTGGTGGAGCAGCCTTGCTTCTACAACGTTATGCAAAAGTTTAGTGACATTACCACTAGCAGAGTGTTTCCTGTTCTGTAGTTTGTTTGTTTTTAGATTAAAAAAAACCCAAACCAAACAACTCTGCTCAGTTAAACACCTAGCTTCTGAGAGATACATAGCTCTTCAGCCCAGAGAAAGGAAAGACTTAATCTGCTTTTCTCAACTTTCCTTCTGAAGGTCCAGAGACCAGAGAAGTTTCTGGACTATAGATGTTATATCCTTGTGTTCAGTCCTTCCAGCTGACTGACTGCGCTGAGGGGTTTTGTAGGCTGTTCTTCAGCAGTGCCTGGCTTTTCCCCATCATTGTTACTAGCCCTCAGTATCTAGTTACTGTTGGAGGCTGCTTTTGGTGCTGAATACCTTTTCATTACCTTCTTCAGTAAATGTAAAGTTTTTTCTGCAAAAATAAAAATCTGCAATTTACAATGGGTGGTGTCTTCCAGGTCTGTTTTTAAACCTGGCTTTACGTGCTCCCGAAACAGCACTGATAAAATGAAACATGATTTTCGTTTTTACTTTTCATATTTGTGTGCAGGTAACATGCCTCATGCCAAAACATATCGTCATGTTAGAAGTTTATAATGAAGATAATACTCTTGCCTAAAGTATAATTAAAATGCTGTCTAATGGTTATGGTTAATTAGCAAAAAACTAAAAGATTAAATTACTTACTGGGCCCATGACTGATTGAAGTGATACGTGTCCTGGATAAAGCATAAATATTGCAGGAAATAATCCAATATGACATCTCTGACATTCAACTATAACTGAAATTATAGACTGGTCAGTAAATGATCTTAAGCTGTTTAAGGTTTCATCAGCCCTCTGCAAGATTGATTTTCTTCAAAATTACTGTACTAAAATGTTTTCTTTTGTTGTTGCATTGACTCAGATCACAAACCACAATTTTAAGATCGGCTCTTATTTACAAAAACGCTTTGACATAGTGCATTTGTTCAGCCTAGGCAACAAAAAAGGATTGTGGTATCATTTTAAAGAAGGTTGTTTGACAGACCCTGTTTGTTTATTTGGAGTAATGTGAGCTACATTCAGAAAATGTTATATTTTGTTTCATGATTGTGTACATTCTCTCCCACTGCTTCCAGGCAAGCCCTGTAAGCAGAGAAGACACGGATTTAGACCTTGTTTCCATGGCCAGTGGAAGTGCTTTGACTGAGAACAGGGAAAAAAATAAGCCGCCACACAGACACTCCACAAGATCCTCAAGTAAGTTATGGTTTCTTCAATAGCGGTATTAAAGATCACTTTAAAATGCTAGGTACAACTGAGCATGCTTGGAATCCTTAGGAGCACATGCTGCTTATCTTCCTGTTTCTTTTATATCTAAAGCCTTTTCATACATTTACTGCAGTTCTGTTTAAATACTTTAATATCAATCTTGTGATTTTAATGGGAAGTTCCCTGTGATTTATTCTTGGTTTTCTCAAGTCTGAGTCCTTAGAAGGTTTTCTTTCCCCTAAATTATGAAAAAGAATTTTTTCTTTTTTTTAATCTTCCTCTTAATTCTTTTTTCCAAAAAAAGAGAGAGCTTTGAAAAATGCAAGTTTTGTTGCCTCAACACCAGAATACATATCACAAATCAAGGCACAGATTTCTGTCATGTTAATTACCAGCTATGCTGTTGTATATGATCCCACTGAACTTACTGTAGCTCAATGGTAGAGGATCCTTTTAAAATCTTATATTTTTACCACTCTAATACCATAGAAGGTAACAAAAGAATCTATATATAGAGAAAGTGAAAAAATAATTCCTGAATGCCATAAAATTACAGAATTTTAAGTTTCATGTCTTATTTTGTGTAATATAACTGAAGAAATGTTAATATATTTCTGATAATATGGCATACTATATTTTCCTATTTGTGTACAATGTCTTTTTCAAATAAATAAAACTATAAACCCCTAAAAAGCACATTACAGAAAATACAAGCTGTATTAAATAACTTTGGCAAAATCATCAAAATTCTTAAAACTATTTAAGTAGTGAAGTTTCTTGAAATGCTGTCAAAATAGAAATCAGGTATTTCATATAATTTTCATATATAAATTGCCAGATCTACTTTTTGATTATATTTTCATATGTGCTGAATTTTCACTTTCAGTTAAAAATAAATTAAAAATCAAGAAAAACATGTTAAAATACTTGAAGTCTCTATTTTTCTGACATACTTTGTAAAGGCTTTGGAATACAATTTTATTTACATTAGTTCACCACAAGCAAAAAATAATAGTTACTCAGTGTGTTTGTGCTTATTCGTTTGATTTACATTCCTAAAATAAGATTAGATAAAATCTATCATCATAGTCTAAGTTAATTTTACCAGTGGAGAAAGAACAATTCTGTCTTTGTGCCTGCCCTCTTAGCAAAGAACGAATTGTGTCCTTCGTTTTCTTGTTTCTCTCCGTTGGTTAGCAATGAAGCCACACCATTTAAATTAGATGAGATTCCTAACTGCTGAGACCCTGAATTTAGGTGAGATAACTCTAAACTACTGATGTCAATGGCAAAATTATCATTATATTCATGTACCCAGATTAGAATGCGTGCATATATTCAATATTTGAGTTAAATATTAGTTCATATTAGTGTATAACTGCTGCTTAGACTGTAACCCGTATTGTAACTCCATCCACAAATAAATTAAAATGAACTCTTTCGACATGTAGAACTTGCCTATGTGGCGCTTGGGAACAGGTTTTTTTTTCTTTGGAAGAGTCAAAATGTCATTGCATTAAATCTTCAATGAGGGGAGATTAGGAAAGGAGGAGGAAAGAACAACCAAGTGGCAGAGTCGTAAATGTGGGGGGACGGGGGTGGAGAAAGAGAGAGTTTACAGTGTCTGCTAGTATAGGTATGCTTTCATAAAATACACGTCTACTACACCATACCTACGTATTCAGTCTCCTTTAAGTAGTCCAGGAACTAAGGAAAAAAAAAATGCCCAGGTCTCATGTCTTTTTACATATGTTTCTGCATATGTAGCTATATAAATTTTGTTATGATGGATTTAAGAAATAAACAGTGATGATACATTCAATTGCATCGCTTACGGTATATAAAACCAGACATTATTGTCACCTTTGTACATTTCATATGTAGTACAGAATCATGTTTTTCAAAGGCTGTTGCTTTTCAATGATCAAAAATAAATTATTAGCCCCATGGTATCCTTCATCTGAAAACGTTATAAATTTGCCTTTACTGAGAATTTATTTGTTATAAAATCCTTTCCTGTTATATAGTCTCTTTTGGTTTCGTCTTCTGAAATATTAAATGAAGATGCCTAGGAACTGTTTCAGTGATTTCGTAGGTGTATTCCCTTTGAGTTAACCCGCAATTGTATTACAGATTATTATAGAGATGCTGTGACCTTAGAGGTGCTTTCTTTTCAATAAATTATTAAATCAAGTTCTTGTACCATTTTTTTTTTTTTTCAGGAGATCTCAACCTCAATGCTTTGATAAGCTTTAATTAATAAAGTGTTACTAAGTGCACATTCCAACACCCGTAGTTTTGATTGTTGCTCAGAATTCAATTATTGTTAGGAATCAAGAGCTGCTATTTGGTAGTATCATACATGTTCCTTATATAGAACTTGTAATTTAGAAATTGTATCAATAAATTGTTGAGATCTTACAAGCTGAAAAATAAAGTCTAGAAATGCAAGATAATGGATTCTTAAGTATATTTACCAAAAAAGAAAACCCTCTCAAATTTTTGTGATACTGAAATAAAATGCCTTTTATGTTTACTACAGGGAAATGTATGAATGATCATGTCTCTGTTAAGATAAAGCATAAAACACTTCAAAGTAATGATCTTTTAATTCACAGGGGATTTTAGAAAGGCTAAATCAAGATTTTAAGAAGTATTTTTGGGAACTTTCCAACTATTATGTTCTTTCTGTAGATCTTTTTTTCCAAAGTCAGGTTCTTTGAATTCTGGATTAAACTATTTTAAGTTTTTTATAGGCCAAATTTACTATTTTTTCTGAAAAATTTGGATGGGATAGATTAATCCTAAACTAACTTAATTCTGTTCCTTGACAAAGAAAAATTAATTAGGTAATAAAAGAAAAGCTTTTAACATAGCATATCTCAGTTTAAGGAAAGCATTTGTTTACTTTAAAGTATTTGATTTGGTTCCCTGTTACATGTTCATAAGGAAAATTAACTATTCATTAAATTGACCCAATATTAAAAATAAAGCTTAAAATTTATGTATAACCTAATGACAGAGTATCCATTGTTCAGCTGGACTAATTAGATATCTCTCTAATTTAGGACCTTGCTTCTGTTAGTGGTCAGTACATTCTGTTCTAGAAATCATAGTTATTGCTGTATGCTCCCTAGTAACTATTTTTTCTTTTCTGTCTCTTGGGGTTATTTTTCTGGGTGGGTTGTGGTGTGGGGTGTGTCCATTCTTACCTGACCATTCTTTATCATTTTTATTAACTCCATAAACATTGGTGTGAATTTCTGGTTGTATTTTTGGCTTTGATACTTTCGTGACCACTGGTGCTGTAGTCAGCATTAAGTCGCAAGATGGGCATAGACATACTCTGCAAGAACTGGAAGTTCAGTATTTTTTAATACCTAACTAGACAATATGGTCTTTTGTATATCCTGATATCCAATTTGTGAGCAGGCTGTGGCAATCATCAGCTACCTTCTGTCATCCTAATCTGTTTCTGGCCTACCAGTGTTGGGCTTTTAGATGAGTCTCCTACATAATTACGTTGTCTAACTGTCGTCACAATTCTGTGGTTTTCTTTTCTCTGCAAATTTAAACTTCATTTTCATTGTATTTGCCTTGGGAACTGCAATCTTCTGACCGGAATTTGAAAGCAAAATGCAGTGGAAGCTGTGCCTCTAACTGTTATTTAAAATACTGCCCAGAATTCTTATTTCTTCTCTTCCCTGAATTCTAGGTTTTCAGGGAGCCTCTGATACCAGTAAAGCACTGCTTTCCAGGAAAAAAAATTAAATAAATTAGGACCTGAACCTTGTAATTCCTTTATCACCCTTATTTCAAAAAATGGATCCATGCATATCTCCACTAAAAACATTTATCAGTTCTATTTCTCAAATAAATTCAAACTTTACTATTCTGTTAGTCAGTGAAATTAAATCAATGAGGTTTAATTATGCCTTCCTTACAGTGAAAAGTCTTCCAACTCAGAACAAAAACCACAGTAACTTTTATTTCACTTTCTTTTGACATCTTTCTCAATTCTTTTTGCTCTTGACAGAACCCCCACTTTGATTATTTTTACCTCCCTTTCTTTCATAAGGAGAGTTCTTAGAAAGTCTTCAACTTTTTTATAAGCAGTGTATGGTACAGCTTCACTTGAAAAAATTCCTGCTTCCCTTTTCTTTTTTCTTAGCATCACTATTATCTGTGTATTCTGGGTCAAGGACTGCTGTCTTTCATTTAGGGTTTGTAAACTCTGTCTGTGCAGTAAGCATCTCATTTTTAAGCTCTCCATGAATTTACTCATGTTTTACCGAGGGGTTTCTTGTGCATATTTCTTTTCTTCTTTCTTTTCTTCTTTTTTAGTGGAGATCCATGCATATTTATCTATGTACTAGTTAACTATCACACAACATCTTCCTAATCTTTTTGAACAGACTACAGAATGACATTTTACAAGATGCTGCTTAATTCACTTTGAGGTTGCATATTAAAAAAATTACCTAAATGCAGGTTTTTAAAGGCATGTAGAACTTGCTTTCATTGGATTTAACAGGCTGGGGAGAAAAAAATTATACATGATCTCATGCAATTTCATCGTCTGTGCTTTCAATTATGAAAATAATTCAAGAACAGATACACAGAGTTGTTTTCTAAATTCTAAGTGCTTCATTGTACAGCCTGATAGTCTTCTGCTAGGGTTTGGAAGTTCTTCAGTGTGGGGGTGTTTTGGGCTTTTTTTAAGAGAAACCAGGTTTAAAAAACAAAAAGACAAAAATCCCTTTCTAGATATTGGCTTATAATACACTTAGATATTCACTTAGAACCATTGAACCATTAGACCAATGAGAAGGATTTCCTTCTTATGGTTTGAGTAAATAATAACAATTTTATGTTTGCTTTGCTTGTTTACTTTAAAGTAATTGATTTGGTTCCCTGTTACATGTTCATAAGAAAAATTAACTATTCATTAAATTGACACAATATTAAAAAATATTAAATATTGTTAAATAGTTTCAAAAATATTTCTCAAGTCAGTGCACTGAAAGGTCCAGTAGTTTATGTTGGGCTGCTTCAGACTGTTGCACTGGATGGTAAAGACATGTCTATAAGATATTTTTTCCTAAGGCAGTCTTTCTTTCCTTTTTTTTTTTTCTTTCTAATTTGTCTCTTTCTAATTGCTTTTTTTTTCCACATCTGTGTTCTGTAATCCTTTCTTTTACTATGAACAGTTCTTGTTTCTGTCCTCCAATTTATTGCAGCATAAGTTTCCTCTTCCCTCCGCTCTTCCTTCCCAAATATGCCATAAAGTCATCTGTTTGTTTCTACAGATTCCCAGTCTCTCACTCTCTGTTTCTTTTGTATCCAGATTATTCCTGACAGTATTCCTCAGATTCATCATCTTCTCGTTTAGACCTCCTCCAAATCTGACCTGGTTTAGCGTACTGTTTAGGCAGATCTTGAGTCCAATCTCTTAAAGTACTATTCTTTGTCTTCTTTCTTATTATTACCTGTATATTCACTTCTTTTAATTTTGTAAGTTCTGAGAGTTAGGGATCATCTAGTGCCCCATAATCAATCTTCTTTATTGTTACTCAGTTCCCCTTTGCCAATTCACAGTTTTCTTCTTCCCCATGTTTTTCTCCCTGCTCTGTGTCAGTCTCTCTCTCAAGTCATTCCAGTCTCTTGTGCCAGCTGTGCCAGGGCATTGTGTACCACGTTAGCTTTAGTTTCTCTCACCTTGATTCCGAGTCAGTCTCATTTCTCTCTTGGATTTTAGTTCCAGCCGTTTGCCTCTTCTCTCAGTCTTTGTCCTATAGGAACTTTGATTCTTACCCTCTTTGTGGTTCCTGTAGCTGTTCTCCATCTGCCACAGACAGCATGAAACAAGCAGGCTTTTAAGTTCCCTGACTTAGCATGATCTTCACCATTATCTTTAGAAATAGTCTTGCTTAGCTCCGTGTAATATCATGGTAAAGCACATTTCTATACTGACGGGTATTTTAGTGCATATAGCCCAAAAGATCAAGAATTCATTCTCTGATCATGGAAAAACTTCAATTTGATCCAAATTTGGACATATCCTAAAAGGAAGGCTCTGCTATTTGGTGGATTTCAGGTCTCCTCTGCAAAGGGCAACATGAGAATTTTACATATTTCCTTAGAAGTGACCAACCTTTCAGAAAACTTCAGACATACACTCAATTTCATCCTAAATGGTCAAAACTGGGGAAATAGATAAGGAGCTGAAGCACAAAATATATATTGAGCTGCAATAACCAGTGGGGCTGAAAGTCTTGTTTATAGTTAGAAAAGAGTTGTATTTTACAGGAATGTATTTGGAGCACTATGTTTATTATGTTTAAGTGTGTGGAATGATAATTAATAAATGTTGATAAATTACTCTTCTAAATAGTTATCTCTCTCAACTCCATGTGACTGAGTCATATTTTAGAGTTCAGATTATTCAAGTATGTCATTGCCAGCATGATCTACTTAGAAGAGCATCAATGTTTGATAAACAAAGAAATTTAAGTTGTTTGTTTCGATAAAATTTTAGAACTAATCTCTAGTCCTACCAACATGAAGTCAAGCAGATTTACAAATAAAATTCACCATTTACTTACATAAAAAATATTAATCATGAGTATATTCTTTCTTCAAATCTCCATACAAAAAGGAGATATATCATTACATATCATGTGGGATTTCATATAAGTTGCCCCCCATGCTAGTCAATGCTATTTAAATATAATTTTGAAATTGAAAATATAATGTAAAATCACAACACAATAAATACTTTTTATGCAAACAGTGCGACTAAAAAAAAGAATCCAACTTCAACATTATTAAAAAGTTAATTTTTCTGATGTTGTTGCATTTCCCTTTTTCAGAGACCTGCTGAACCTACCTTCTTTCCAGAGCTTAAATTGATGTTAATGCTTTGCTGCTAAGGATTCGTTCTGGTCACTTTCATTAAAATGTTGAGGCTTTTTTCTCCATGCCTTCTTATGCTGTATTTGCTTTTAAGTAATACAGTATGGTAAGGACTTTGAAATAAATTATATCTCCAGACACACAATTTTAGGTGGATCGATAAATGTCCTATGACGTCTACTATGCATCATAAAATTTCTATCATAATCTTTTTAACAAAGCTTTTCTTCTTGGACACTAGGAATTTCATTCAAAGCATTTTACATATTGCATTACTTATCAAAACAGAGGATATGTAAACCTTGACATTTGTTAAAAGACCCAGGCTTTAACAAAAAAAGACCAGAACAAATCAATAGCAGAAAACAGATTAAACAACCAAAAAGTGCCTGCTTAGAAATAGAACCATGTGAAGTTACCCCGAGACAAGCTTTCAGCACATATTCAAAGGAAATAGCTTTTTGATATATACAAGCATCTGAAAGTCTCTCAGACCCTACCGGAGCTTCATACAGTAAATGCTTACAAGTAAATGAACGTACAGTAAATGACTGTTACAGCCTGTCTTCCAAAGCCTGCTTTGGGATAGGAGAAATTAAATTGCTTTTCTTGGCTAACATTTGTTCCCACATCAGCGGGTATTAGAATAACCATGTACCATGTTAAATTACACTTAATATACTTGCCAGGTTCTATTTAATTCTAGTACAAGTAATCGTAAAAATAATAATAGTTGTTTTTGTTGTCAAAAATATCAGTGCTGTATATAGTAAACCAAATGTAATTGTTCTGATTTATGTTTTGTAAACATATTAGTTTATATTTAATATATATCTAATTTCTATTTAGTAAAGATACTAAAGATAGTCTCTTGAAACAATGTGAATCTTTCTGTTGTTGCCCTTGGGTAAGGCCCACTACAAATACACTTAAGGAACATAACATGAAATAAAAGTACTGGGATTATGCTTACAGTTATTCATGAATCACAAACACACATGTGTATGCCTATCTGTGTATGTATGCATATTGATGAAATATATGTCTTACAGATCTCGTTATAGCAAAATATGACTGTAAATGTCACCTTTATTTTACCAATTTAAAAATTATGATAGTTTGATTCACTCATATGCTGGCATGTAAACCATTCATTTGCAGGACACTATCGTTTAGGGGAAAATGGAGATATTGCAAATCCAAGCTTGCTGTAAAAGCCGTTTACATCAATAGAAATGCTGTAAAAGAAATATGTAATGTCCCTCAAAAAAGCCCCAAAAGAGCAAATATAAGTGAAACAAATACAATAAGGATTCAGCTGCCTATTCATTTTGATATGTTTTGGTGGGGTTTGGAAAGTTGGGTTTGTTTTCTGGTTTGTTCTTTTCTTCTTTTTTCCTTTTTT
>VZRN01003686.1:378649-391093 GCA_013397935.1 Dasyornis broadbenti
TTTTTTCCCCTTTCCTCAAGGCATGTAGTGCTTTTAAAGCACGGTTATAAACACGCTGCCGGAGTGCCAGCACACGGAGATGCGGGGGCAGGGAGAGGATCTATTTCCCCGGGCCCGGAGCAGGCGTTGTTCCAGAAGGTGCAAGGAGGAAACGTGTCATTTTTCATGAGAAACCCGGGGACGGGAACTGCCCCTGGAGCGGCTTCTGGGACAGGTCCAGCCCCTCTCCCGGGGCAGGCAGCGAGCTGGCTTCTGCCGCACCTGGCCGCGCACCGCGGGCACCGCTCATCCTCCGCGCCCTTTCCACTTCTCTTTTCCCGGTGGCTTACGGAAACCGCTTCCACCTCTCCCTCCCCGCCAAAGCGACACCCCGACACCACAAAAAAAAAACCCCTGTTCCACCCCAAGACCCCGGGCACCACCTCTGCTCTCTGTCACGACGGGGCTCCGCGCTTCCCGCAGCCCCAGCTCGGCGGTGGCGGCAGGTAACGCTGTGGGAATTGGGATGGAGGTGTGGGGGTAGCAGCCCGGTCCTGACAGATGACAGGGAAGGGCAGATTGTGCCTGTGGCGGATGGTGCCCACAGCTACACGACAGCGGCTGGAAAAGCATGCCTCAGCTACCCCTTTCTGCGCGAAAATATCAAATTAGAGACCGGCTGGAGAAGGAAGGGAAGCTGCTTGTCCGGAAATATGCTGGACCCGAACCGGCCTTCCCTTCACCTTTGAGTGGTTTCACAGGAAAGGTTTCTAAGCCGCTGCACAGCCCCGGCTGGCCAGTACTGCTCCGGTACTTCAGCCACTCATTAAAGCCTCGCTTCTTCTCCCCTCCCCGCCCCAGCGGGGGAAGGGCCCACCGAATCGCGTTCTAAAACAGCCTCAGTAGTAAAGACAAGCGCGGGCGCACGATGCTGAAATACTCATCTGAAGTGATTACAGTCTCGGGTTTACTTTACTTCATCAAATACTCCTTTCACGAGGAAGCGCGGAAGCTCTTTTCCGTAATTCGTGCCTTTTCGAAATCGTCCACTATCTCCCTCGCCTGTGTTTTAAATCTTGTCAATGTGCGAAAGGACCAAGGAATTCAACACTTCAAAGCTCACACTTTGGGTGAAAACTACCCGCTTTTCCAATATCCATAGGAATGCAAGCATATATGGCTCATTTCTTTTTATTACTCAAGACTTAAAAAAAAAAAAAAAAACCCAACAAAAAAAAAAAAAAACCCAACCCCTTTCATTTAGAGACGGTCTTGTTTTTTAATGATAGTATTTCAGGAGATTTAAAATAAAGGTCTCTTTTAACCGCTTTGCACGCACACACACCCCCCAAACACACACAGAGGCAGACTGGTTGAGATCTGTTTCATAGCAGACAAATTCTCTTTTAGGCCAGTTTCTGATGCGAGAGAGTTCTAGTTTTAAGTTTCTCTGTTTTCCATTCCCTCTACACAAACAACTGCCTATAATATTTCTTTCTCTGTTTAACTCTAGGAGTTAAACAGAGAAAACTCTTCTGAGCTGTTTAATAAAGAAGGAACACCGGTTCTTAATTTTACGGCTTCAGAGAACAGGACTGGAGCTACTGACGTATCAGTCAAATCGATTAAAGAAGATCCTTTACTTGAGGGTATGTGCCCCTGAAATTACCTTGCTCTAAGCCTCTCAGGGAGCTGGGGGGAGAGGGAGGGAAGCAAGGGATTACTCTTTCCAGGATCCCTGGAGAAATGTGAATAGGTTGCAGAGGGGAAATGTTCTTTTTATTTGTCCTCCCTCCCTCCTTCCCTCCCTCCCTTTCTTCCCCTCACCCTCCCGAATGCTTGTGTGTGTCTGAAACAGATCTGTCTGTCGAAAACGGGCCTGGAACTCCCTCCTGTGTTGGGATTAGGTCTTGGGGGACCTGGGGTGGAGTTAGGCTGCTTGCTTATTTTCATATTCATTAGAAATGGGAGGTTGCACAAGAAGTCCTGCTGAGCTTCAAGATATAAGAGCAACTTCGGGTTCCCCTTTCAAGACAAGACAAATCAAAAGCTCAGAGGCAAAACAGCTCCCTAAGCACTGAACGCCTCGTCCTCCCTCCTTCCTTCCCTCCCCTCCATTCCACTCACTCTCCCTCCCAAAATCACAGTCCAGCCTCTGTCTAGGGAAGAAGCTCTCAAGCAGCTTTAGATGATTATGGATTTTCTGAGCGAGAAGTTTGCCCTGAAGAGCCAGCCGAGCAAGAACAGTGACTTTTACATGGGAGCAGGAGGCAGCTTGGAGCACGTTATGGAAACTTTGGACAATGAGTCCTTTTATAGCAAAACGTCAGGCAGCAAATGCGTGCAGGCCTTCAACCCTCTGCAAAGAGCTGAGCATCATGTGAGGCTGGAGAGGACATCACCCTGCCAGGACAACAACGGTGAGTCGTCATCCCAGGGTTATTCTGCCTCCTGGAGATACACGGGGGAGGCCAGGGATTCTCCCGCGCAGGGAGACCAAAGGCAGCTGTGCAGCCTTTGGGTGTGGGCATGCAAGGGGCTGTCAGGTCGCGGTAAAATAACAATTACAGTAACAATATTAATAATATTGCTGCCACTACTCTTAAAAAAAAAAAAAAAAAAAACCAAAAAAACCAAAACAAACAAAAAAAAAACCCCACAAAACCAATTTGACTCCGGGAGAAGGCAACAGCCTAATTTGAAAAGCTCTTTTCCTTTCAGAGCAATCCTCCGGCTAATGCCTTCCCCACCGGCCCCGGTCCGGGTCCCCCGGCTGGCCGAGGAGCACAGCGCCGGGCACGGCGGCACAGCCCGCCCGGGACACCGCCGGGCCGGAGGGTCCCTGAGGGTGCTGCAGCCCCCCGGCACCTCTCGGCACCCTACGGTCGCCCCCGGCACCCCCTGGCCGGCCCCCCGTCGCCCTCCGGCCGCCCCCTGCCCTCGCTGCGAGCCGCGGCGTTTTCAGCCAGCAAACTCCCGGGAAAAAGCATTCCCGGGTCTCGGTGTCGGTGTCGGAGGGAGCCCGGACACGGGCGGCTCGCCGGTGCCGATCCAGGCAGGGAACGGAAGGTCGCTTGGTCATATTTGCTTCCTTCAAATATCGTTCTGTGGCGGGAGCGGAGCTCTCTCTGCCGCGTTGCGAAATGATGCGTAAAGGTGATTCTTCCGAAAACGACGTCGGTCATCCAAACAATGGTGTTAAACATTCTATCAATTGTTAAAACGTTCTAGCCTGTCGGCAAGGAGAATGAGGAATATTTTATTTTTAAAACATTTGAAATTTTCCTCATTATTCCAACATGACGAAAATCGCTATAGAAATAATTATTTAAAAAATAATTTCCTAGAAGCATTGGAAAACAGGGTTAAGATCAGCTGCAATAAGACAAACAATATCATACTTCTTTTACTTCATATAGTCACTGAAGTATACATTTCTTTTCAGAAATTCTTTTATTTGTACAAAAGAAATTGTAAGAAATATTGAAAGATTTCTTCAAATGTAATTTAAGAAAGAAAAACCTAAAGAAAAGTGATTTATACATTGGCGGTTTTTTTAATTAGCCCATTTAGTGTGTGCCTCGAGGGCGTTGGGGCATTTCCTATCTATGTATGTGTTGATGGTAAGTATCTAAAATTTGTGTCTCAGTACAATCAGCTCGAATTTAAAGAAAAGAAATTACTGACAATATGATAAGATTTCAAAGCAAGCTTCTTATAACGTGGTATACATGCCATCTTTGTAAATTTTAATTTCTCTAAAGTTTTAGTCTTTTTTTTCACCTTTTTCTTAGAAAAGAAAAAAAAAAATTTGAATTCTGTAATTTATCTTTTTACTTTTCCAGTGATGTGAGATAAGTAAAAAATATTGAAAAGCGAGAAATATTTTCATTTCCTGTTAAGAAGCTACTGTGGAATATATCTTATCTCTACCACTCAAGTTTTATCTGAAGACCAATAGGTTCTGCAATCCTTATACAAAATATATGAAACGATCTTTTAATAAGTTAACATTTTGCAGAAATGGTCTATATTTTGTAACCATAACAAACCTAATTGGAAACAATTGCCTTTCACAAATCTAAAAGAAGGTATATAGAATTTATTGAGTTTTTAAAGTGAAGTTAATATTTGGTTTCATTTGCTTCTTGATTTGTCAGTTTACCACTGTTTAGTTTACTTCACTGTTAGTTTGCATTTTCATAGAAATAGAGATTTTTACATTTGCTTCCAGTTTAAAGGCACTTTTGTGAATAGTTTTGTGCCTCTTCTATGAAAATTTGTTTTGGGCTAAGATTCCTTATCTGTACAACTCTAGCTGATGCTGATTTCATGGATTGTTAACTACTTTAGCGGCAGTAGTGGCAGAGTGAAAATATCCAAGTACTCTTGTACAGTCTCCTTACTCTGTAAATTTTCAGATGATATTTTCAGATACAATTCTTAATTAAAATTCAATGTGATTAAGCACTTTTGTTCCATCTGTAGTTAATATCACAAATTCCTCTTCCACGATCTCCTGTAGAAATAACGCAGCCACAGGAGAATCTTGCTCCTTGTGAAACTGTTTTATGTGAACTCCTGAACCTAAACACTTCCACTTCCCCCTTGATCATTTATTAACCAGCTGTTAACCCGCCTTGTATGCAGTGAACTACGGGATTACTAAAGTGGAAGGACAGCCTCTTCACACAGAGCTGAGCAGGCCCATGGACAATTGCAACAATCTCAGGATGTCTCCAGTGAAAGGGATGCAGGAGAAGGGGGACCTGGATGAACTTGGTGATAAGTGTGACAGCAATGTCTCCAGCAGCAAGAAGAGGAGACACAGAACAACTTTCACTAGTTTGCAGCTGGAGGAACTGGAGAAAGTATTCCAGAAAACTCACTACCCTGATGTCTATGTAAGAGAACAGCTGGCTCTAAGAACAGAGCTCACTGAAGCCAGAGTCCAGGTAGGAATTAAACTTCAGCATTTCTGTGACAGATTGTGCATTGTGGGAATGAGTAAATTGCACTCTTGGGGATTATACAAAAGCCCATAAAGCTAAAGTACACCTTCATTTCTCTATGGACACGTGCTGTTATGCTGCAGTACTAAAATAACTTGTTATGTTATTAAATAACTTGTGTTGCAGTTCTGAAAACTTGTTTAAAGGATGAGAAAACAACATCAGTAGTAAAGCTGTCTTGATCTCCTGTAGAATTTCAGGCAGTGGAAATGTAAAGTGTTACTTCTAAAGATCCCGCTGAAGACTTGTTGCCTGTAGTTCAGACTGATGACAATGCAGAACTCAGACAGAGAGGATTCTGTGTGTGTTACGGCATGAAAAGTATGGTCTAAAAAGTAATCAAATTCCTTGTTTCTATCCAAAGAGTGTGCAGTGAAACTGCAAATACATAAATGCGTATATCTATCTATCTATCTATCTATATTTATATAGATGCGTGTGTGTGTGTGTGTGTTTGTGACTGTATAAAACAAGGACATAGTTCTTTCATGTCTGCTGTATGGAAAGATCTTAGAAATCACAAAATTAGGAGGTACATTTGGTACATTTGGCTTTTAAACTTTCATAACTGGTGAATATTTTTCCAGTTTTCGGAATGAAACGTACTGTTGACCACTTAGTACATTACGTGAGCGTCTTAGCTGTGTACAAATGTGATTCATTCCGTATGTGCTCGTATAGTAATCTCAATAATATTTATGGCTTTTGATGTGCAATGGTGAGAAAAGAAGCTAAATATCCAGGAAATGCAGCCTTACCCTTGTTTAGAGGTCTTCTGTTAGAAAAGGGTGTGAGCCACATTTTGCAATTTTATCTTGATTTTAGGTATCTTCCCTGTTCTGGTAATAATCATTATTTCAATTTAGAGAATAGCAGTCCTGTTGATTCTTACAGACTGGGATTAATTTTTTTAATTTAGTGACTTGAATATGATAACAACTTCACAACTTGTAATTAAACACATACTCACACATGCATATAGAGAAATAGACATCAGTGCACATGCATACAAACTGAAATTAAATCAGAAACAATTTCAGAAACAAAGTCAGCTAATTAATTTTATAAAGAAGTTTTCTTTTCATGTCAATTCAACCAGACATCATATTTGCTGTTGTCATTAGAAAATAGAGTCCAAAACTGTGTGTTCAGTTATATCGATGTGATATCAGCAATGCCGATGCAATTTATTTCAGTGGCTTTTAACTCTTTAGGCTCTACACAATCCCTCTCCTTCAGAATTTGGTACAGCTTTCCAAGTATGACTTCCAGCCATTGGGATTTAGTCTTGATTTAAAATAAAAGGTAGCATAATGTTAAAACACTTTTCTAACAAATGCATAGTTCTGAAATACAGAGAACTACTTCAAGAACAAATTAGTAGTGAGAACAGGGAGGGGAGAATTGAACTGAAGTGTGTCAACTGACTTTTTATCACATTTTTTTTCCTCGGATTTAGAGGCTTCATATGGTAAGAGTATTAAAAGGAAGACAGTAAATAAAAAAAATAATCTATACCAGACTTTCACAGAGTATCTATTTCTATTTTATTTAAACATTTTCTTCCCTTTCTTAAAAGATAACTGATCTTTGCATTTCTCATGTGCTAAATATGAAAGGACGTGTTGATCAGTTCTATCCAGAGTAGCAAGAGTATTCCACCACAAGATTAAGCAATTTGCAAGGCCTTACGTCATTAAAGGCAAGCATCTGGCAATTCAAGGATAACAAGCAGCAGATTTCTACATTGCTTTGTGGAGGCAAATGGTTACTTTATCTCTGCCAAGAGTAAGTTTCTAGTAAAGTGGTGTAAACAGAAACGTTTTGGGGGATTGTCAAAGGGAAAAAAAATATGTGCCTTTTCTCATTTAGTTCTATGAATTCAAGCAAATTGTTTGATTTAGTGTAGCAGAGTGATCAGCTGGATACCTTACCCACAGTTCCCTTCACCACCATTTCATCAACATCCGATTTAATATTTGTCCTACACACATGCAGAGAGAGCCAACCTGAACCTAATTTATCGAAGTTGTTCTCTTTCCTGCTGCATGTCAGTCCAGTAATTGGTACCCATTTTAAGGAGATTGTCAAGGTCTTTTTTCAAAGAAAGAGCTTCATGACTAGATTTCCTTATCGTGTCCTTGAAGCCGCCTGTGGAGACAGGAGATATTTTTGCCTTTCCTTTTCTTTATGCTGAACCTCAGGCATCATAAATAACACGAATTTACCACCAAGGTCCCTAACAATATGTACTCAGGAGTTGTATGCATGAGCCTTTCTTTGATTGCTGAATATATTTTTAAAAGATTGCACATACTAAATCTGCAACAAGTCTTCGGGAATGAAAGTGAGCAAAATTATGCCTTGATTGCTTCAGCAGTATCAAAAGACGGTTGAGTTCTCCAATGATCAATGCAAGAATGGAATTATAAACCAAACAGTGTTATTTTAAATATCCCACAATACGGGATCAGAAAATATCCCTCAAAATACAGGAAGTGTCTGTACAAAACTCCACTATTTATGTATGAATATATCAAAATGAATACAGGAACAATTTAGCAGGAAGACCAACCAATGCCATTGTTTCTTTTTTTTTAAAAAATGGTTCTGTTAGTAGTGTGATTTCTCAAAAAAGTCTCAGTGAGCTTGCTTACACCAGAACAATAAAGACCAGTTGGATATTACTTTTTCACAGTGTTACTTTTCTTAGCAATCCCCTTAACTCATCAGCATAATTTGTAACCAGTCCAAAATAAATTGTTTGAGAGAAAAAAATAAATTATGAAAACCACGGGACAATGGCAGTTATCAGTAACAGAAAGAAATGGGCATATAATAAGTTTTTGATATAATACTTGACATGCAAAATCTTACAGAGCAGTCCAAGGGGTATGAAGAATTTAAGCATAAAATCTAAACCATGTCATAGTCTGAAGTGCCATTCTTTCACTTTCCATTATAAGAAACAGAGATCACCTAACACCAATGTGAAAAAACAAATCATCACAGTAGTTCAAAAACTGTTTGTGGCATGGTGACTTTTTATTGTCTTCCTGGCCTTTTAGCCTCCCTTATAGGAACCTTTTTGGCTGTGCAGACTACTGTCCTTGTGCCAGCTTTTCCTGCCTTTTTATTACTGCACTTGGTACAGATTATGTACACCTCTGGGACATGTGCATATCATAGCAAGTCAGTGGGCATGGGAATTTAAGTAAAAGTTTCTCTACAATTTTATTTGCTACAGACTGATCTGTATCAGGTTGGGGATTTTATTTGTTTGTTTGTTTTGGTGGTTTGGTTTTTGTTTTTTTTTTTTTTTTTTTTTGAGATAGTAGAAAGTAAACAATATGTACTTTTAAAATAGCCAGGAATAACTTAAACAGGTCTGACATTGACAAGATTGAAACGGTAAGAAATTAATTTTCAGATGGAGAACTACCGTTTTGTAGATAAAAAGAAATTTTCAAAGCCACTATCCAAAAACTCTTGGTTTCTTTCCTAAAACTCTTCACACAGTATGCAATTTAGTTTACACTGATGACTGTTTCCTTGTATACTGTAGGTTTGGTTCCAGAATCGAAGAGCAAAATGGAGGAAAAGAGAACGCTATGGTCAGATCCAGCAAGCTAAGAGCCACTTTGCTGCCACCTATGACATATCTGTTCTTCCGAGGACTGACAGCTACCCTCAGGTATGGTAAAGACCAAGTAGCGCTTTGGTTCTGCCTTTGGCGGAGCCATCTTAATGGCTCTGGTCTTGTATGCTTTGCTAAGATGAGGCATAAACTGTATAATCTCTAGACAGCTGCCTTCTGATGTATTAAACATGCATCGTTGCTTTATGGACCTCACCAGACCGTTAAATAGAACAAGCCTTCTACTGGCATGAAACCATAATATAGCCATGTAGAATCAGAATTGAATGTGTATGGCTGGGAAAGAGAGGCAGAGGGACAAGACAGCTGTCTCAGACAGTTGTAGTTGGTTTAATTTGGTTTTTTCTTTTCTTTTTTTTCAGTTCTGTGTTAGTATATTATAAGGTATACTGTGTAATGAGATTGTAATCTTCTGTCTGTGTTCTCCAGTCCTTTGGTTTACTGCTTTACCTCCCTCTCTGCTTTTATTTGTCTGCTTGCTTGTTTCAGCACACTGAATACTCTTTTCCTGAAGCCATTGTTTTTCAGGTCTCTGGCTTCACATTGCTTTTACCACATAATTAATTAAAAAAAAAAGGGCACCACACAAAGCAAAAAATCTTGCATGGTTCCTTTCCACTAATGGTGTTCTGGTGCTCTTCTGCTGTGTTAGGTAGTGTGGTCTCTGCCAACCTTAAGAATATACTTATATTCTATGTGAGCCTGCTTTGGTCATGCTCCAAATTGGCTGAATGAAGAGTTCCTCAGGGTCAGGGAAGACTGGCTGGATATTGACCCAGCAGAGAAGGGCCTGTGGGTGCTGGTTGCCAGCAGCTCAATGTGAGCCAGCTGTGCCCAGGTGGCCAAGAAGTCCAATGGCATCCTGGCCTGGATCAGAAATAGCGCAGGACCAGGGCAGGGATTGTCCCCCTGTACTTGGCACTGGTAAGGCCACACCTCAAATCCTACGTCTAGTTCTGGACTCCTCTTTGCAAGAAGGACATTGAGGTGCTGGAGCGAGTCCAGAAAAGAACAATGGAACATGTGAAGCGTCTGGAGAAGGGTCTTATGAGGAGGAGCCGGGAACGGGAATGTTTAGCCTGGAGAAAAGGAGACTCAGGAGAGATGTTATCGTTCCCTACAGCTGCCTGAGGGGAGGTTGTAGCAAGATGGGCCTTGGTCTGTTCTCACAGGGAACAAGCAACAGGACAAGAGGACATAACCTCAAGCTGAGGCAGGCAAGGTTCAGGTCAGATATCAGGAAGAATTTTTTCACTGAAGAGTTGGCTGAGCGTTGGAGTGGTACAGTCCCCATCCCTGGAAGTGTTCAAGGAGTGACTGGAAATGGCAATTAGGGCTATGCTTTAGCTGGCATGGCAGTGTTTAGTCAAATGTTGGACCTGACAATCTTGGAGGTCTTTTCCAACCTTAATGATTCCGTGATTCTATGAACGTGTTTAGCTACGAACCACGTGTCATCTACTCAGCTTGACGGGCTTTACCCCTGAAGAGTTTGCATGTTAGTGGGTTTGGTGCCTGGGCCAGAGCTGGCGTGTGTTCCAGCAGCTCAGAACATGGACACAACCATTTCAGCTGCGATGGCACCTGTAAGTCTGTCTGGTTTTATTTGATAATGGAAGAGTGCAACAACCCAAGCTACATTAGCAACCCCTGCATGGCAGACTCGGTGTTTAAGCAGGTGGACACAATCTTAGGTAGTCCCAGGTGGATTCACAAAGACGTAAATGCACGTTCACTCACAAATATCACTCAAGGTGGTCAGCTCTCTTTTGAAGGTCCTTCTGACTTACCTCTAGCATCACAACAAATGATACAAGGAGCAGTGTTTAAGCTTTGGGATTTCTAGACTAAATTTTGTGTCTGCAAGCTCATCTTGTATTTTAAGTAGGATTTCATCTACCAATTTTCCCAACTGACTAAAGTTTCATTAGCATAAGATAATGGAATAATGTAAGTCATTGGTAAGCACTTAAAATGATTGTCCTAAAATTTATGATTTTCAAAAATCCTACATTTTTAAATTATACAATCATATGATCTATAAAATTCTAAACCAAATAAAATATCTATTCTCTACTTTCTGATTGCTAGAAAGATTAATTCACTGCATTTTTTTTTACATTTTAGTCAAAAAATATTACCTGACTGACTGACTACACAACTAAGTTTCAGCCTGACAAATGTACCCATCATTAATTCACAGAGTCTTTAAAAAAAAAAAAAAGATTGAAATGCAAATGCAGGTCCCATAATCTTAGATCAAGCATCTCTAAAATGTGTAGAAATACAAAATGCATACTCATTCACAAACTCTGCTATGATGTGGTCACCTGCAAGCACAGGCTAACAGACTGCAGATGAACAGAGAGGCACAAATGTGTGATTGAGTCTGGTCACGTGCATGAGAAAGCCGCATTGCACTGCTCTGTAGTCCAAGAACGGGAACAAGGAGTTAAATAAAGGTGTGAACCCACTTGGCACTGGCTGTCTCAGCTGAGTGGTGCATGCATAACTTGGCTGGGTGATTAAGACCAGGTAGCCCACTCCTCAGAGGAGAAGTTGGCTACTTTTCTGTATACTGGAATAAGAGTAGGTGTCCAGGTAATTATAACAGAACATTTTATAAAAATTCATGTTCTTGCTAACCTGGTGGCACAGTCTTCACATTCTTAAATCCTCGCCTTGGTTAAAAACACATTTTTATCATATACATAATATTTCCAGTGAGAATACCTGAGACAATGAAAATCTGTTTCAAAAACACAATGACCACTAACATCCCTGCATGCAAATATTTTGAACTAGATGTCCGTTTTTAAGTGTCTCACTTATGGAAAATAAATATACAGTGCCTGACTTGCTATAAATTCATCTATCTATCCTGCAATTCAGGCAGAAAAGGTATTTAAAATTGTTATCTGCATGTTTCATTCTAATGATATAGATTGATTTCCCTAGCAAATCCATTATTTCATTGTAGTTAATGTAAGAAAATAAATCAAATAGCCTTTTTTCCTTTATGTTTATTCCCAGACTACCACCTGTGTACAAACACTTCTCTTGTGTCAATGAAATAAGCAAATATTAGACAAGCCTTGCCATACTTTTGAGTAAATAGTTTTTCTTGTGGATTGTGGAACACAGACCTCTAGAGCTTATTTAAGAAGCCTTTATCAACATGGGGAAAACCAGATTCCCTGTTGCTGGAAAAAATATAGGTTGAATGTTGAAAAAAGATTAAATCAAGCTGAGATGTTTACAGCTCTGTGGCAGAAACAACAGGAACAAATGTGAATTTCTGGTGTGCATTATAAGGATTTGTAGCCTGAAGATTTTCTGTTTTGAGTCCAACCATGGATATGTTGAGAAAACACATATTGGTTGCATTCCAGCACAAGTCTCTTGCAGTCAACAGAGGGTGTTGTGGAGACTTCTGCTTTGTCTCTTCACCAATTATCTTCATCAAACACAAATTAAGAACATAATGCTGCTATGCATCGTGTGACTATAGAAACCTGAAAGGTTTTTCCTGTGAGAAAATGATTCTTTCAGTTTATCTCGGACAGAAGGTTGGCTCTGAATCACAGAAAGGTTGAGGAAGTGACCTTTGGAGGGGGTCTGATCCAACACCTGTCTCTGTAATCCATCCTAATTTTGCTATTAAATTCCACATCTTTGTAATCCATCCTAATTTTGCTATTAAATTCCACATCTTTATCTTCACAATAATAACAATTTAGATTTTTTTTTTTTTTTTTTTTTTTTTTTGTATATTATTTTTTTTTTTTTTTTTTC
>VZRN01003686.1:391098-438278 GCA_013397935.1 Dasyornis broadbenti
TTTTTTTGGTAGATCATAATTCTTTGCTTTGCTCTTTCAGTCTAACCTTTATTATTTTTACGGTGTTTTGACTTTAGATGTTGCTTTTTTTTTTTTTTTTTTCCCAAAAAAATTGCTCATCTCCCTGCCAAGAAGTTAAATACCTCCTAAACAGGCCAAATTCTGCATGCGTATATCTTCCATTAATTTTACTGTCAAAACCTGGATTAAGAGGAGGGCAGTTTGTACAATATTCCAGCGCAATCATCTGCCAATCACGTTTTTTCAAGGCTTTAAGAACATTATGCTGAAAATCAAATTTTTCTATGAAAATGTCATGCACAGTAGTTTTCATTCATTTTAGTAAAAGGCTTCAGTTTCATTAGTTTCAGTATTTGAACTTCAAGCTTCTCTTGCAGATGCAATACATTGTGGTCTAAGTCATCTTAAGTGCACTCAGAAAAACACATATCCTTGACAGTTTTAGCTTAATTAGCAATATCCCACTGGTGGTATGAAAGTGAAGATGGAACATCTTAGCATCAGCGGGGAAATGAATGCAGATTCACTTCATGGGGGAGTTTACTGCATTTCACCTGAGTGAATGTTAGCAAACAAGCCATACTTCATTTGGTCTCCTAAATACAGTGTTCAAAGTTATTAAGGATGTCTCAGGATATCTGAGACACTGTTGAAGTGTTGAGGAGCAGGACTTAACAAGAAGGGTCCATCCTTCATGGTAGGCAGCTGTGGTCAGACAAGTAGCAGACATTTGTGTTTAGGAAACTGAAAGAAAGACTTTTATGCCAGACTTGTTCCCTTTAAAGCTGGCAAAAATCCGAACAATTAAATTTTTTATTCCTAAAACATAAGGTGTAAAATAGGTAAGATTATCTCTAAAATTTTTTTTTTTCTGATACCTGGTTCAGCTGCAGTCATCTGTAGTTATCTTACATGGATCTTTAAATGATATGTTGGAAGAGGAACAATAAACAGCCTCTTTATCTTTGTTCTCTTAACTTATCGGTCCTTATGTGATATTTTTCTCTTACCTAAGCTCTTTCATTACTTTGCATCCCTCTTCCCTCTTACTTGTTCTTTGAATCATGCTCATTTGTTGTAATTTTTCTTCTGTATTCTTTAAAAGGATTCATTTTGTCACACCATTCTACTTTCCCTCTTAGCATTACTTGTGAAATGTTTGGGTTTTTAAAAATTTTCTTGAAAATGCAGTCAAGAGTTGGATAGGATAGAATTTAATTTTTTGTTTCAGTTGAAAAAACCCACTCTAGTGCAGGTGAGAACCTTAAGATGGGAAAAGCTTTTCAAAAGCATGGGAACAGGAGTGATAGAGAAGGTGTAGAAAGAAAAGAAAATGCTGAGATCTCAGAAGTAGAAGGAAGGGGCTGAAGTTTGCATTCCATCCACCAGAATGATGAATCAAATTAATATGTTGAACAGCATGGCATCATAAGATGTTGGCAATCAAAGCGTGTAGCAGTGGTGTCAGTACACATGTGTTAAGTACTAAGGCCTTGGATCATCATTATGCTTTGCACTAGCCTTAGTACACATGGCTAATCCTCATTAGCAATAATCAAAGTTACATGCTCCAATTAAATGTTCATATGGAATACATTAGACACCACATGTTATACGACTTAAAACTTCTTTTAACTGTAGTAGCCGCATAAATGACAGTTAATCACAATAGCTCGTTAAGGCTATGGGCACTCTGATTAAGCACGAGTAGATGTGGCAGACATATCTGAGCTAGCTTCAAAGAAGTTTCAGCACTCCCTCAAGCTGGCTGGCTGTGACAGCGTGGAGCTCAGGCTGAGCCCCCACCTGCATGGTGTGTGTCTTGCTGCATGTGTGCTCCCTTGCCTTGCTGTGGCTGATCTTCCAACAAGAGTGACACATCTAATCTTTCTGGGTGGTGTCTGTTCCACATAAAGTAGCTTACGCACTGCACTTTTATTTTTTCTTCGCAATAAACCACCGCTGTACGTGATCCTTCTCACACTCTCGACATTCAGTTTGTTGCCCTATGGTACTTTTTTGTGAAACTTGTATTTCTTTAAGTGTTTGAGGGACTTTATTGGGGCTTAATTATAAGGCAAAACCATTTTCTTTTTTCTGAGGTCCACAAATTTTTTAATAGCATTTTTCAAAGTGTGAAATTTTGCTTTAACTGTATCACAGAGTAGAAACATAATTAATCCTTAGTGTAACTGGCCCCGAGATTGCAGCAGGGAGAATTTACAGTTTACAAAACATCCTATGCAAGAATGAAAGCTTGATGACTTTTCAAATCCTCATTATTTTGAAGCTTAACAAACTTGTTCAAATGTGCAATCTAATGATCAGATTTTTATTTTGTTCTCCGTGTAAGCCTAAATGTGGAGTGAAGGGGTCTATCACATATTTTAGAGCTGTATCACTACCATGGGCCAACAAGCATTTCACTTATATCTGCAAATGGTGCGCTGCATCTTTCGCATATGTACCTGAGCCCAGTACAGTACAGGTGATCTTCCCATTTGCTCTTGGTCCTACAAAATGATCACAAATTGCACTGAGAAATGTTCTGTCTAGATATAAATGTAAAAACGCAGTGAGAGTGGAGAAGTTTTGGGACACGTTTGGCCTGTAGAAATTAATGAGTCCCTGTAGCTGGAGCTACTCAAAACACGGCTGGATGGGGCTTCAGTAACCTTATCTAATTCAAGGGTAGCTGTGAGCAAGGGTTTGGAAAAGTAAGCCCAGAGGCTCTTTTCTGTTTAAACTGTTCTGAGAATCTACAAACTTGGGAAGTACAGGTAAATCTCTACCCATATTTGGGATGTTCTACAGCGGCACCCAGAAGAAGAAAAGTGGAAAGTGACAGACCAAATTAATTGTGCTGATAGATATGAGTTGTGAACTAGCAGTTTTGAGCAGCTGAACAGCTATTGCATTTAATCTGGCTAAAGTAGCTCCTTGTGCTAGCACAGATTTGATATTTGGCAGCGAAAGGACTGCTGTTTTACACAAGGAGAGGAGTGACAAAAATTTAGCAAATCAGTCTAACATTCACATGTTTTCTGCAGTTACATAAATTCTTAATTGTTCTGTTAGTGCCTCTCTTGTTTCCCTTGCAGCGACCAGGAGCACCTGAAAACAGAGTAAATGTGTAGGTAGTTTCTAATTACTTACTGGAGTAATTATAATAACATTCAGAATACATAACATTTATTATGTAATATAATAAGAACATCTCAATACCTAGAGATCTTAAAAGGGATCAAGATTTCATTTCCCATTTGAAACACTAAAACACCTGCACTCAAACAGAAGCTGCGTGTGCTCATATGTGTGTCTGCTGGGGACAGACTCCAGTCTGGATTGGCAGGTGACTGAGGTAACATGGATCACGAGATTTCGTGATGCGAGAGCCAAAGCTAGGGAAGTCAACAGTAAAACTCCCAGAAATTTCTGAGATTCGAGTTTGTGTGATTTCTTCAGGTGTTGCATAAGGAGCTTGAAAGTTTAAAAGAAAAAAAGCAAAGACATCGAACAGGATGACCAATTACCTCAGCTCATTTTCCTCCGTAGTGTCTTAACATCATAGGCTTAGGAAATTATATCATAGCCATGTTAACAATCTTAAATCTCCAGTTATGTTCTTGTCACAGCTATGAAACCTATTTCTTTTTCTCTCAGGAAGGGTGTGTGTGCATGTGCATGTGTGTATAAAACATACAGTAGGTAAATATATCGAAGGGCTCTGGTAATTTCATGGTAACCACAAGAGCAAAGCTCAAGTTGTTTGCGATGTTAACAGAAACCAGAGATGTGCTGTATGTATGGCCTCATTCACAGCCTCTGAATTGCCTTTTATATAGTTCATGGATCACACAAGATTTTAAGAGGAAAAATATTTTCTTTAAATTCATGTACATAATGTCGCTTTTCCTTCTAACATACCAGAAGAAGGTCTGATAATTTTGACTTATTGTGAAACATTACTGTATTTATTTTTAATACAGGAATATCTTCTGCACCTAAATTTCACTACAAGATATTTATGTTGTAAATCCTTGTAAAGAAATGCAAATTTAATATCAAATGGGAGGTCACTCAACGAACTAAAATGAATAGATAATTGATATGACTGAAACATTCTTTTGGAAAGTATAACTGCCTCTTGAAAGAAGATGTAAAGCTTTCCTAGAATCTTGTGGCATTCCTAAAGTTAAGTTTATTAATTTGGATTCCTTTCTCTAAGGAAGAAACCTAGGGCACTCCTTTGAAAGTTTTAGGAATGAAGAGCTTGTTCACATATTTCTCTAAAAAGACATTGGCAGATTTTAGGATTTTCAGCTGAATTCTGTTCTCATTTACACCTGTGCAATCTCACTGAAGTTAAATTGAAAGAGATTTGTCTAGGATAAAAATACCAGTAAAATTAGTGGTACTAAACTTAGTTTACTGCAAACCAAACTACTAGAAATATGGAAAGAAGGAGTGATTTTATGATTCCTCCAGACCACATAGGTTGTTGGGCACTTTCAAACTGAGCCTCTGAACCTTTTGAAGATTTCCCGTCATGACTGTATTAAAGGCAAACTTGTTCATGGTCATACTTAAACAGATTTATTTTTTTATTTTTTTTTTTTTTTAAATTCTTCCCATAATTATATTTCTGCAGCCTGGGTGACTGCAGCATTTGGCACAGCATTTCTTAGAAAGAAATTTTAGTAAGTCAGATAAATGAGACTTTGTTGCATGTGAGTTAGCTTTGGAGATGATGAGCTCCTTCAGAAATAGCTCATGTATTAGACACTGCATAGACTAACCAGTCTCTCCCTAGGGAAATTTGTCTGATTATAAGTCAAAACTGGCTCAGGTAGGTTAATTAAGGAGTAATAAGGCAGCTGAGGATCATGTCAAACTGCAGAGAGTCTCCCATGGGCTGATATTTGAGTCTTCTTATTATGGGAGGAGGGAACTGGGAAGTTCTGAAACTTTTATTAGATTTCCTCATGTAGACTTCAGGAGGTGCACAAGAAGGAGGAAAAATCTTCCATATCCTTCCTCAGGCACCTTACTCCCTCCATGGTCTGTCAGCAGACCATCTGAAACGTGCAGGAGCAGAAGGCTGAGGAGTGCCCAGCTCTGCGTGTGAGTGAGTGTGTAGAAAGGCAAGCCACGTCCATGGGTGTGCGTGGTGCCATGTGTGTGACTGCACTCGTGGCTGTCTGTGTAAACAAGATGAGCAGGCCAAGAGTTTGGGGAGATGTGTTGCTACCGTGCCCTTTCCCCAGGCTTTTGCAGGAAACCAAAACGGAGCATTTGCTGGGTCTTCTTTTTGCTGCTGGAATTCCCAAGGAGCCCAGATTGCATGGTCAGCTCCCGATGACCTTGCTAATACAACAGTTTAAAATATTAACTTTTAAAATAAGACTATTTCATCCTTCTTATCTGCACTGGATCTCAGCTGGATGAGTTCAGCTAACCATAATTTATCGCTTTGGCTTGCTGGTGGTTTGGTGAGTATGTACTGCTGGAAAGTGATAGGACAATGGGAGAGAACACATCTCATCAGCACTAGAAGCATGTTTTCATTCTGTGTGTGAGTATGTGTGTGTCTGTCATAATTCATTACTTCCCCTGACCTCTACTTTGACAGAAAAAAAAAAAAAAAATCACTCAGCTAGAGAGATAACCTTCATATCTTAAAGTCAAAATTTCTTTGTCTATGGATTTGGAATGTGAATGTAAAATTAAGTTTGAAGTGGAAACTCACTTTACAGTGTTAACCGAAGAGTAATTGAGTTACTCCAACATATCTCAGAGAACAAAGACATGTGGGCTCAATGGCAGCGCATCAGAGAAAGGATACGCTGAACAAAAAACAGATTTTTAGAATGAAGACAAATTTAGCAAAGGAAAACAAATAGGAAAGGGTATAGTTACTGGCTGACAAGATCTATGCTGTGAATGGGAGTTAAAAATGCCTTGTCTGATGTTATTTGTACATTAAAAACAAACAAACAAACAAACAAACAAAAAAAAATCAGCATTCAGGAAAGAAACACAGGTGAAAGTGGAGAAGACATACCAAGCTGCATATTGTGCAATGTTGTGTGCAAATGAGAAATGACCAAGGAAGTTTGGGTATATCAGAAATTATATCATATACATATAGTACTGATAGAGAGAGAGAGTAGAGAGTTTGAAAAAACAGAAGGGCAGCTGCTGAGTGTGAAGTTTGATCTAATCAAAGTGAATAGAGCAGAAGTGAAAGACCATGCAGTCTGAGATGACATGAGCTGACTTGTGTTATGTCTTGAAAATCTTCCTGTCCGTTCATCTAGTAACAAACAAATGAAAAATACCTGTCCATAAATAGCACCTATACGTAGATGGGAGAAGGCCTGAGACTCAATGAAACTATAAGCCACTGCCAAGTGTAGAAGGGATTGTACTTCAAAGCTTGAATACACGGTTACTCCAGACATCACTGGTAACCACGAAGTTTGTGTCCTAGTCTATCATGCAACATTTTCCAGGGATGTACAGTGCAGCCTGTTAAGGCTGAATGCTGAAACAGAAAAATCCTCAAAGTATAATTTAATATAAAAACATCATGAAAACAATTTTTTTCTCAAATCTATCTTTGAAACAAATTTAAGAAAAAATTTTGAATGTATTATCAGTAACTCCGGTGTTTTATTGTTTCATTTGTTTTAAAGTAATTAAGCAAGGCTTCTCATCATTAAATTTTGCAAGTACTTGTTGGGCTTTGTCACTTGAGAAATCCAAATTGGTTTGTTTTGTTCACCCTTTTAAAGTCTTTCCTACCATTACAGCAGGCATTCTAATGAGGAGAAGCATTTATGGTGAAAACATCTGTGATCTTGTGCACGTTTTTGACTCTCTGCTGTCAGTTGTGTGTTTCCATTAATTTTATTGACTGGCTGGGCTGATGGCATCCTGAGGTTCAACAGCAGACAGCATATGTGGAGCCACAGAGCAAAGAGATGACAAAGGAAGGAACCTGACTCATCAGCCCTTGCTCTTAAGTGAATGATCTTGTATTTTGACTCATGTGATCTCTTCATATGATTTGGTAACACGATTGCAGAGAACGTGTGAAGTACTTATTGCTTGTCTCAGAGAAGAGCTAATTATGTGTGAAGTAAAGCAAACCAAGCATTGCAGAAAACAAGAGGTGAACCATCTCAATTTAATTGCATTCATTTTCTGTGTTCCAGATTCAGAACAATCTGTGGGCAGGGAACGCGGCTAGCGGTTCTGTGGTTACCTCCTGCATGCTGCCACGAGACACGTCCTCCTGTATGACGCCTTACTCCCATTCACCCCGGACAGATTCTGGCTACACAGGCTTTTCAAACCACCAGAATCAGTTCAGCCACATGCCCCTCAATAATTTTTTCACTGACTCGTTGCTTTCTGGGGCAAGCAATGGACACGCTTTTGAAACCAAGCCAGAGTTTGAGAGGAGGTCCTCCAGCATTGCAGTTCTACGGATGAAAGCCAAAGAGCATGCTGCCAATATTTCTTGGGCCATGTAATATAGCAGTACCCTCTCTCAATTTCTTCTTTTTTTTTTTTTTTTTCAAATCACAAGTNCTCTAATTTTTTTTTTTTTTTTTTTTTTTTTTTTTTAAATAGCAAACTAAAACAATTTTTATTTCCCATATTTAAAGGGAACAACAATAAGCTGCTGTGTGTGGAATGCTAGAAATCACAATATACACGATGTCTGCTTAAAGAAATGCAATATAATATTTAACAATAAACCAAGAATAAACCAAATAGATTTACCATGCATCAAGCTCAACAAGCCCTCTTTGTTCTGATTTTTATATACAAGTATGTTTTGTTGTACCAGTTGATGAAATACGATTATAGAACATGGAAAAAAAAAATAAAACTACTAAGCAAATGTGTCTACTCCACAGTTTTTAGCAGTCCTGTATAAAAAATTCTTGCTTTACAATTGAATACTTCATAAGGGAACAACTCTGTAAAGGATAATAAATTTATTATACTAAACCCGTGATGTAAATCTCTAAGCACACCACGCAAAGCAGGAAACGTATGACCATTCATGTCTTAGGTAGAATTTGTAGACTGCATTCTCTCAGCACTGCGCTGCTGCTCGAAGCCAGCTCTGCTGTTTTGCTAAATGCATGTTGAGCTTGCTGAATTTATACCAATGAACAACGAATGTAATAAGAATAGAAGGTACTACTTTATCTTATGGATCTGAGTGTATTCTTGTTAAAGAGAATGAGGGTTTTTTTGGTCAAATATAACACTAAAAGTGGGTTCGCAGTGTTTAATCGAGTTTTCAAAGATGTGCAGAGTTTATGTGTCAACTGGTGTGTTTAAATTAAAGGTTGCAGATAGGGTGTTTTGAAACTTAGGTGACTAAAAGACAGCATGGAATTGTACTTCTACACTTCTAGCAGAATACAGATTAGGAAAAAAACCTCAAACAACACAACAGTGAAGTCTTACTTCCGCTACAGTCCGTCTTGCTGGGTTTTGCTACTCTATAGTCCAATTGAAACAAACAAAAAAAAAGTCTAACAAGGCTTGCCAGTTTCAGTTTGTACCTATCTTAAGTTGTTATTACAGTACAGTTCATTTAGTTTTAGTTACATTTTGTTGATACTTTGCTTATATACTTTCCAGAGTGTAAGACCTTTTTTAAAGGTTTTAAAGGTCTTTTTAAAAGTTTGCTACCTTTAAAGTATATGGGAAAAATCTTTTTGACTGCAATGGCAGCAGCATTTGGCTCTCAGCTCCCAGCCTATCACAAAGGAATTAAAATGTCAGCAGACTTTCTGACATTTCTGGTGGAAAAAAAAAATAGAGGAGAAGAAAAATACTTTACATCTGGAGAATTGCTATCTGCTTTGATTTACTTCTCCTCCCTTTCCCCTGTCACATTCCAAGCTCCTTCAGATGAGTGAAATGTCAGCCTCTTTGAAAGCAACAGTCAGTCTCTCAGGTTCATAAAGGCAAAGTAAATTAATTGAAATAAAGAAGGACTTGCAAGGCTGTGATTAGAACAGGATACAACTCTCTGCACACCCCCTGTTCAGTCTTGCTTTCCTCTCTGGCCATTAGTTAGGAACAGAGGGCGGATGGGGGAAGAAGGGAAGGTCCGGGAAGCACATTTCATCCCAGCGACTGCAGAACTACCAGTACTCACAAAAACAAACACACAGGAATCCCCAGATTTTCTCTGCTCCCACTCAGGGGGACTAAACTTGAAACAAAATAGGAGGAGATGGACTCATTCTGTAGCCTTTCAAAGGAATAAACAAACTTAACTTTGAAACCATAAGGATCAACTGAAAATGGGATTTTTACAGCAGATTCTTACACAGCTGAAAGAAAGGTTGTCCTCTTTCCCACTATTAATAAACTCAAATTTTAACACATACATATGCTCCAATTTGTGGTTTCCTGATTCAATTCTCCTTTTAAAAATTAGCTTCAACTTTGGCCTGAGGAGCTGGAAAAGAGTATTCTGGCTAGAAGTTATCTTTTCCATTTTTTATGGTCTGTTTACACAGCAGTAAAACTAGCCTTATGATTTAAAGCAAAGAAAAAGAATTTTATTGGTACAGGTATAGAAATTAGTTTTGTATAGACACTTTTGCCACATGCAGAAGGATGCAAGTAGTGGAAATACAAGGGATTTCTTTAGCAAACTGTTTTCAGTTAAAAAAAAAAACAATTTTTTAAAATTATTATTTTTGTTATATTTTATTCCATTTCCACATAATCATTTTTTAGGTTATCCTGTTTAGAACATATCAAAGTGATTTCCAGAATTTTTTTCAGGGCATCATTAATGGACAAAGAAGGAAAAGTTTAGCTGCAAAACTCCAATCCATTTTTATTGTTGCCTCTTTCAATTTACTTATTTATTTTCATAGTAGAATTTGCTGTTGTTGTCTTTTGAAATCCACCACCCCTCCCCAAAACAATTTGTACAAGGTGTTTTATCAGGAGGAAAATGTAACAATTCCTAGGAATTTATTGCAATTGCGGATTACTTGGGGAAGATAAATACTCATTTTCAAAATACTACAACAATTTTAGATGCTTGAAGCTTCCAAAATCAAAGGGGAAAATAAAAGACCATGTGATCTTCCTGCTGATTTTAATTAAGTGAAAGGGATGCAGTTCTAATTAATTCTTCATCCTCAAATCCAGCAATGGAAATTATTTGTTGCTCGCTGCTAGCATAACTTTATACATTAAATAAACAGGTATTCAGCCCTTCATTAAACCTGAGGTGTGATAAGTTGCAGGCCTGCATTAAGCTTGTCGTGCTCTTGCATCAGCCTCGTCTCAAAGAATGAATGATAGCCTGTTGGCTGCAGCGTTTCATTTCGCTAATGAAAAAGTATCTCCGTGTTAGATGTCAAGCACTACAACAGGGTCACATTCTGCCAGTTTTATTTAGGAGTGCTTTACTCCGTGAGTAGTTGCATTGATGGCAGTGAGACTACTCACACAGGCCAAATTGTGAATCACTTGTAAATGTTTATTCACAATGGCACCATTCATGCAAAAAAAAAAGCCTCTCGGCACAACATGAGTAATCGGTTCATAATCGGGCCCAGCTTAAGGTACTATTCAGCTCCAGTAAGGATGGCAGAATCTGGCCCACACTGGCTTAAGGCCAGGCTCAGATTTTTTAACCAAGATGAGTAGCTCCTTATTCCACAAATAGTGCAAAGAGACCCAACAGGGCTATTTGTAATGTTCTCTTTTTCTAAGAAAATTCTGGAAAAGAGACATTTCAGTATATGTAAATAATTCCAGTAAGTTTCTATCAAAGGTAAATGATATTATTTTCTACTGGATTGTATGCCCACATTTGACAGGACTTGTGTGTTTGTGCTTTGATTTTATCACTTAATGATTTCTTCTCATGGGTAACTAATCTTTTCATTGCTTCTTGAACATGTGGAAAATGCACTAAAACAAAAGGAGGTGATTTACATAGCCTTCCTGCCAAGTATGTTAACTAATGTTTGAGATATGTGATCATCAGGCTGGGCCGAGAAGTAAATTTATAGAACTTTTGGGCAAAGAGTCCCTATCCTGTTAAAAGAGAAAGTGAAATATTGTTCTAATTACTGATGCACTGTTTTTGCTCCTATGATTGATTTGTCAACATTTTGAAAATCTTAAGTCTGTGTTTTAACAAATTTTGGAACAAATGTAAATTTACCTACGAAATGCAAATTTGTTTATATTATGATTTTTGCAGACTCATAAGTGATGAACAACACTGCATTTAAAAATACACTCTTCTTACAATCAAGTTGGTCAGAAAAGTTCAACAAAAATGATTTCTACCTACAGTTTAACCAACAGTGTCATATGCCACGGGAACATAACAATGAAAGCATCTTTTGTTGCTGAGAATAAGGTGAAATGAACTATATTTCTCACTTCATTTCTTTACTGTCATAAAATTTTGTACAGTGAAGTGTTGAAAAAATCACAGCATTTTATTCTGACTGTGAACTTTATGGGAAGGCCTCGAAGTAGAAAAGTTAACAAATATAACCTATATTGTGCATTTAATAATGAGATAGCTTAGCATGATAGAAATAAATTATTTTGTTTGCCAACAATAAAATATTACCGGTTTTTTCAAAATGACAAAGGTTGTTTTATTGATAATTTTCTAAATATCAGGGCTATTTAGAAATCAGAGTTAAATCAGGCTGATTAGAGTTAGAACCCATTAAAACCACTTATATTTCTTAGTTTCAAAATATTTTCAGGGGAAGTTCTTTCTGTAACAAGGATTTCTTCCCTTCCTTCCCCTTAGTAGTTTAACCCCTGCCAGCAGCCAAGCCCCGCGCAGCTGCTTGCTCACTCCCACACCAGAGACTGGGGAGAGAATCGGAAGGGTCAAAGCTGGAAAACTTGTGGATTGAGATAAAGACAGTTTAATAAGGAAAGCAAATGCCATGCACACAAGCAGAGCAAAACAAGGAATTAATTCAGCGCTTCCCATGGGCAGGCAGGTGTTCAGCCATCTCCAGGAGAGCAGGGCTCCATCACACGTCATGGTGACTTGAGAAGACAAAGGCCATCACTCCAAATACCCCTTCTTCCTCCCACTTTACACACTGAGGATGATGCCATATGATCTGGAAATATCCCTTTGGTCAGTTGGGGGTCATCTATCCAGGCTGTGTCTCTTCCCAGCCTCCCAAGCACCCCCAACGTCCATGCCAATGTTGCAGCACGAAAAGCAGAAAAGTCCTTGGTTCTGTGTGAGCACTGCTCAGTAATAACTAAAACATCTCTATATTATCAACTATTCAGCATAAATCCAAAACGACATTTCTTCCCTGTGAAGAAAGTTAACTCCACCCCATCCAAAAACTGTATTCTCCCAGCACTTCCATATGCAAAAAACAAGTGGTGCATTCATTCCCAGAATGCATCCTTCTTATTAATCGGCGGTGGTCATTTTAGATTTGGCTGGCATTAGAATGATGAAGGAGTGTGCAGTGAATATGGGAGTATGATGCCTGGCAGCAGAATAATCTGGGAGGAGAGTCAGGGTACAGTGCTGGAGTAAGGGGGAAACCTAAACCCAATGCAACCCGCCCTCCTCTCTCTAAATGACTCCTCCAGAATCTCAACAACAACATAAGATTTATTTTATTGCCACTTTTCCAGTATGAGTATAAGGAGGGATATAAAGAATCAAGAGTACGTCTTGAAGAGGTAGGGTTGGTAGGTGTATGGACACTGGCAATAAATACATCCCGGAAAATTAAGAGTAGTTTTGTGGAGAAGCATCTCTAATAATGAATTTCAAGATTTCTTTTTTCTCTGCATTTTCGAGGCAACATGAGGATAGAACATTAAAGCATAGTGATGGTTAGAACAGTGAGTCCACTAAATTCCTGAAGCAGAGCCATTTTCCTTTGCACCACAGGCTCATTAAAACTGATATGGCTGTGGCATGCAAATGAAGGAATATATCACAACAGTACCACGTAAAATATATTTGAGATATTGGCCTGTTCCTGCCAGTTATTTTTACTCTCTTTAAATAACAACATAAAAATTGCATACTTCCCCATCATATCTGTTCAAACCCTCCACAGAAGATATATAAGGAAAAAAGCCAAAACCAAGTAGGCAAATCTTCAAAGTCCATTATCTTCTCAAAGAGCAGGGTTTTGTGAGCCTTTATGCTTGTGAGGTCTCACACTCAAAAGCTCTACTTCAGCTTGGCTCCTGCTGCCCAACTTCATAACGGGGATTATTCCCATAGGAATAACCAGTACACTGGACTAATAAATACATCAATATAAAGGAAATAATATTGGTTAAAGTAATTGATGTTAGCATGAAAAACATAATTTCAAAAAGTGTAGGTTATAAAATCAGGTCAAAAATTGTAGTTTTTGACTGGCTTGTAGAGTGGAACCTGGTGGTTCACAAGATGCTGTTACAGGAGTGCTTTTCTGCGCTCCAGTTCTGACTAAAGCAACCCACCATGACCTTATAGCTGGCTGCTTCATCTCTCAGAAGCTAATGCAATGATGGTTTCTGCATTCTTTAATTAAGAAAAATAATTGAAATAGGCTTGATCCTCCCTGCTCTGTGCTACTTGTGAGCATATCCATCCATGTGTACTAACCGCAGTTTACTTTATTCTCACTGTCCTTAGTCAGGAAGAGTCTTCCGCTATAACCTAGGAGTTGCAAAAGATTCTACTTTTGATTCCGGTATTGCTCTGTGAATGAACAATTTCTTGATATGGAGGGGGAGGACTAAGTTGCGTGAAGCCTTTTTTTGATTAAAACCGCAAACCTTAATTTGCTTAGTTTTGGTTAAATACAGTCTGATTATAATTAACAAAGTGCTTGTAGGCAGGACAAAGTCCTCGTTAACACTCTCATAATTTTTGTCCATCTGAGAAGAAAGGGGCATCTTTAAAATGAAGTTTTGTCAAACAGCATGCTCAAAGAGAGACAGAAGTGTCTGAATCTTTGTAAGACTCTATTTACTCAGGTGTGTTTACTGAAATGATTTTGGTTTAATCATTAAAAATGGAAAACAGCTGAGATCTTTAATGGAAAATAACAATATAAAACAGGTTAATTGTATTTTTCTTTCAAAGCGATATTAGGGGAACAACTCTGCTTGTAGTATACTAGGAATGATTTTCCTCGTTTCTTTTTATAAACATTTTAGTATATAATGAAATACATGTTTATATGTGGAAAACCCTGTCAGATATTACTTAAACACATAGGGTAAATAAAACACTAAATGATTTTGAAGGTCTTTTTCTAAAAGTTCTGGGATAGAGATCAGAGTTAGTGAGTATTATTTAGCAAATGCTTAAGTAGTATATACAATGAGAAAAGAGGAAAATACACTCATTGGCTGGGAGTTTATTGAATATTTAGAGCCAGAAAACTCAGTGTTGGCAAGGAGGGATGAAATTTTCTTTACTCAAAAATCTCCTTATGATCAAATCCTAATTGAAGTTAACAGGAATCTTTCCAGTGATCTCACTTGGGAGTAGGATATGATCCCTAATAAACACGTAATAGATTTACTATGCTAAATTGAATTGTCCTGGAACAACATTACTTAGTTTATATGAATAGATTTTTTTTTTATTAAGGTAGTCCATTCATCTATTTTTAAACCACTGAAATCTATTAAATCAGTGGTTTACATCTGGTTCACTACAATTTCCATATTTGCGTCTGATTTTTTTAATAGACTTAGAGACAAGGATAGACTGAGAAATGCTTTTTGCTTTTAGGGAGATGTGTTCGAAGAGGACTGTCAGTTTTAGTGTGAAAACACTTCCATGCATATGCTAAATCACTGGTGCAGAGGCACTAACCCTTGTATAAAATAATTGGACTAATTCTCCTTTGGAATTTAGGCAAATAATGTAACTGAGATAAACAGAGTCACTTACATGTCCACATTTATCTACACTTTCTATTTATACTGTTAAATGCTTAAAACAACACTGCCCCATAAATTTGCCTTTTTGTTCTCATTCTTTTGGCAGTGTTTCCTACAAGCTGCACTTTTAGAGTGCAGTTTGGTCTCGTCTCAAATAAATAAGAGCCGTGGAAGGAAAAAACTGCAGCTACAAAGTAGTTCTAACCCATTAAATGCAGATGGCCCACAGGGGGTTTAATCATAAGAGAGAGAACACACATCATGCTGAAATATAGAGCTGTTTTCTATCACTTGTTACCATTTGAATGTCTGTCCCAGGAAAGTGAATTCAATATATCTTCCTGGCCATCAGTTGCCCTCTGAATACTCCTTCTCTCTCTGATGTAGCTAGATTTCCCTTTAGAACATACAGAGATGAATGAGCTCTTACCACACGTAGAAGTGAAAGAAAACATTTCTTTCTGCACCAGAACAGATGAGATTCATCATTAAGAGAATGGATTTGACCTTGTCAAGTGGACCAAAGCAATTTATAAACAAACTCCTACAGGGGAGGCTACTTTTGGCCAAGTACTATATTAGCAGTGTTTTACTTATGCCCGCTGCTACCTTACAATAACTTCACAAACAGGCTGACTTCCTGAAATATAGAGTGCTGAGAGATATCACAGATGTACCTAGAAACACTGGGATAGCATAGGGTTACTTCCCTCCCTTGAGGCTGCATAGATATATGTCCACCCACCTTGTTTTCTCATTCTTGGCAAAAGTTGCTGACCACTACCCAAATTAAATCTTCATTTCAAGTTTAGATATGTATTAAAGAACATATTTATACTTCAGTTTTCCATTATTTTGTTGTTGTTTGTGTCAGCAGCACCCGTATGGATGATCGTGTCTGGTATGAAGCTGAATGGCATCTGCCTATCAGAACACTAGCAGAAAAACAAAAGAAATTCAGCCTGGGTCTATTTTATTTCCAGTATCAGAAAAGGAATACAAAGAATCAGTAGTTTCCTACAAAGTTACTTAGATCAGACAATACTCCTACTAATACCAACAATATTTCTTCCTTTAATAGGATATTTAAACTGCAGGTAGGAGTTTTATCTCTCCTCCTCCCAAGTTTGTGCCACATATGCTTTTTAAGTGAGAGCAGTGTTTTAGTGGTAACAAAAGCACAATGGCTCAAATCTTCTTGTTCTGCTCAATGATCATAAGAAAGGAAGAAAAAGTGAGGACATTCAGTGGCTCAAAGATAAACCTGCTGTAAGGAAAGAGAAGGCTATGTGCAAGTCCGAGGGGATGGTTGAATTATAAAGTGGAGAAAAGACTCACTAGATGTGTAAACTACATGTATAATTGATAAAAAAGTTTTTACTATGACTTCTAGTACATACCTCCCCATCTATATAAATCTTAGTCATGCCAGCAGAGCTGATAGTGTTATAATCTCCTCTGTGGCTACAAAAAGAGAATCATGGAACATTTGCAGAAGAGGACTGACCAGAATATTCAGGTTTTTGGCTCACTTTTCCTACGGTATGTATCCAGAGATGCAGTTACAGATACAGTTACTTCCTCAAAGTCTGCAGTAATAAGCCTGTATAAGTGATAATGTTTCATTTTACTTTTTGTTGATGTTGCCTCAGAATCATAGTTAGGGTTGATGACAGTGAGAAGGAGCTCTTCCTTCTCATACACAGAAATTTGATAGACTCTATGTGGAGTCCTTCAAGCCATGAAATTTCCCAAAGCTTCCAGGAGCCTCCATCATTTATGAGCCTTATGTGAATAGCCAAGAGCTTGATACATATTTTAGCTCAGAAGAAATCTCTGCTGTCCAAGTCTTGCCTCCTTCATCACAGAAGCTCTTTATTGTTCAAAACCCAAGACCACAGTCTTGTTCCATTGCCAGTCTGTGCTTCATTGCCAGGAGATAGCAATGCTGACCCTCTTGAGGTCAGAACAATGAAAAGAATTTCCCAAGTCCTTAAAAGGCACTATATTGCATATATTCATAGCTGCCTAGCAGATTTATGCCTTATTCTTCCGTAGGTCATGTTCTCAAGGTCTTCTGCTATTAGGTTGAGAAAAGAGGAGAGGCCGCTTGCTTGCTGCTCATAGCAATTATTCATTATTCATGCACCTCTGTGTGTGTATGTGAGGTGCTTCTGAGTCAAATATGGAGATGAGGGACTCAGTTCTGATGTCAATATCCCTAGTTTTATAATCACTTCTCCACTCTGATTTACAGAGGCGTAAGGAAGGACCTTGGGCCCTGTACCCAGTATACTTAAAGTGAAAATATACAATTTACAGAAAAAGAGAAAGATTGTAGCAAAGAACCAATGACAGAGTACTACCACATAACTCTTTATCTTGAATCACATTTTTATAAGCATGTATCTGTTTACACTCTCTAAGAGGAAGATCAAAGTTCACAGAGAATTTTTATTACCCTGGGAACAAATTTATCTCTTTTAAAAAGAAAAAAACCATGGTTTATTATCTGCCTTAAATGAAACAAAAACAAATCTCTCCCTCTCTCTCCTTCAACACCAGGCAGTAAGTATCCAAGATGGGTGACACTTAGTGAAAGGTCTCAAAATTTCTCCAAAAACACTTATTCATCCTGAATTCAACCCTCGCCGTTTTGATCTGCCTGAAAATTCATTAGGATGTTTACAGAGATGATATTTTGGTCTTGAATTTGGTCCTGTGGATTAATGGGGTAATCACATTTCTATTGTCCTTTAGCTTTATTGATTCTTCTGGAAACCACAGCCCAAGACAATAAGGGCTATTTTCCATTTATTCTGCGTGTCAGTATTCAGATGGGGGTCCTTGGGAAGTTGTCAGAGGCAAGAATTCTGTAAACTGCAATAGCTTGCTACAGAAGACATTTTATTTATTTTAACTTCTTCACCTCCATTCCTTTTTGGCATCCAATATGCATATTTAAAGTGTTGCTGCTACTTTCCAGTTTGACTTCAGAGCTCTTTGTTTTTATATAAAATAGTTCTGTTGCATTCCTGTAGTATGTCAAAGCAAAATCAAGCTTGCTTTAACTCTTCAGGGCTTTATGCATCTCTGCTTTCCTTTTGTTAATCTACAAGCTGGCTGTCAACTATTGCCTCTGTTTCATCAATGTTAGCAAAGGTGTTGCATGGCAACTTAAATGTGCCTTTTCCATAGCCCTGATAGAGTATTAAAGCCTTCAATGCTTCTGTCTAACTCAAAAAATGAGTTCTTTAAATTATCGTCCTTGGTTTTGTAGGATGTTGTGGATCTGTACAAAAGTGGTCTAGTGTCATTTATTTTCCTGAACGTTCATCTTGTGACATCTCAAAGCAGAAACTGTCCATAGTTTTATGCACAATGATTGGTAAAAACAATTATGTAAAATAATTGTTGTAGGTCAACAGATTTATGACTTTCTCTCAGTTTCCTCACTTTTAGATCTCATTCTGAAGAAAACTTCCATATTCACTTCCCATTTGATATCCTCCATCTGTTGAACTACCTGGCTGTCAGAAACCAGTCTTCTTTAATACCATACTGGCTAAATTTTCTTTCTCAGCTGCATCCTTCTTTTCACTGGTCTACACCTTTTTCTGCTTGCAGCCTTGATAGTTTCCATGTTGGGAAACATATTTTTCCACTTAAGTGTGAGCAATTTTTGTTGTTGCTAATGGTATCTCGTATGTGATTCATACTCAAAGACTTCTTCCATTCAGTGTTTACCACAGAAGTGCTGTCAGCATCCAGCTTTTACTAGTACCAAACTCTGGTTGCAAATATATTGGTAGTGGGAAAATCACGGTAGAAGCAAATTAACCATAGGTTATTATATTTTTCCCTGTGAATCCTGGAGGAGAAGCAATGGACATCTCTCTGGATCTGGTTAGTTATTTACCAGGTGCCCTTCTGCAAAGTTCAGCGGGCATGGGGAAACAACGCTTGATTCCTTCATCATTGCAGAAGTATCTCCTGAGGAAATCTTTTATATGCTACTTTGACTGATAGACACATGATTATATGCTAAATATGGTGGAAAGGGAAGAACTGTATGAAATATATGCTGTGACATGGCTAAGCTTTCTTATTTTTAAATATGTTATTAATATAGAACAGATTGCTTTTGCATGTCACAGAACACAACAGATTTTCTTAGCTTTAGTAATCATACATCATTTTACCTTTTCTTTGAATTTTAAGCAAAGTTCCCAGTTATGGCATTTCTTCTGACTTATTCCATAGAAATACATAAACCTGTTTTTTCCTTTCACCTTTCTAAATAAATAATACAAAGGAATTTTTCCAATGTGGAATTAGAAGCCATCCTCTCTACACGTGCCCTATTTTTGTTCCTTCTTCCTCAAGAGTTTGCCCAATGAGTTTTACTTTGCTTGGATCATAGGAGGTAAGAAGTGACTTTCTACCTCCTGGCACAGGACTTAAGCTGAAGTAGAGGAACCTTTCATTAACACTGAAAACCTCATTAGGAGGCATGACAGAGCCGTCATTTAACTCAAGGCCATTGAAGGGAATTCTGCTACATGAAGCATTACAAGAACCAATTTTTGTTCCAATAAATGCTTGACGAATCTGGCAAATATTGCTGGAACAGGATGGGGACTTCTTAAGATGAGAGTCTGCTTGCTAGATGGTGAAAATAGTTCTCACTCATGTTTGTTCTCCTTTAACCCTTGCATGGTGATTTCTTAAGCTTCAGCAGATGCTAATAGAAGGACATGAACCCATAAAATATCTGACAACTTGTTGCAAGGATGTTTGGGTAAAAATTATTATAGCTTTTTCAAGTAGAAGATGAAACTGAACATGCTCTCATGAAAAGCAGCATTTAATGATAATTCTACCTGTGTGAGATGATCTGCAAAGCAGAAATGACCCTGCATGTCTCAAAAAGCCTGTGCTTTCCATATGTGCATTACACAGGATTTAGTATTTATTACCATATTTACAAAACAGTGTTACCATGGTTAAGGATATCCAGGCTGCATTTTTGTGTTACACTATTCAAAGACGACATAACACAGTATGTTGTTGACATATTCCAAATATACAGACATATGTTTTATCTGTCATAGAATGTTTGTGTTTGAATTTCTCTATGTATATTTTGAACAGTAAGTCAAATTCTCTGTGGAAAGTTTTATGAAAGATATTAAAATGCTGAAATTGAAACTATGTGGCTTTTTCAAGATAGGTGATATTTACAGTAAACTGTTGTTCAGACAAAACCACATGAATCTGAAACATTTACAAGCCTGGGATTTGTATTCAATTTCAGAAACTAATTTCCATTTTTGACTTTGTCTTCCATAAAAATATGGTTTATATTTTTCAGATTCTGAGGAGGCTTTGGATCAGTGGCGTAAGTAGCTGCAAGTTCTGGGTGGAAGCAGTGACTCATTGGCAGTCAAGACTTGCTTTGATGGGAACACTTGGTGCATATTATGAACAAAGACAAAATTTTAATGTCATAGTGTTGATTCTCAGACTTGAGTACCAATTGAGGGAACACCAAGAACAGAGGAAGAGGAGGAAGAGGGTGTGGGTGTGGAGATTCTCTGGGCGCCAGAGCAGCTGTCCATTGCAATCTGTGCAGCGGACTGGGCAGAGTCACTGAAGGAACTAAAACTCATGCAGAGACCATGCTGGAACAGGGTAGAGGTGTGATAGGGAAGGAGCAGAAGGGAGAAATTAGTCCATATTGACCCTCATCTCCTCATCCATCCTGTGTCACTTTTGGCCTGTGTAGAGGAGTTGTCAGTGAAGGAGCAAAGCTGAGCCTGGGAGACTGGGGAGTGAAGTTGTTTTAATGTTTGCCTTTAGTTCTCACTACCCTAACCTATTTTAACTGGCAACATTTTAAATTTAAGTTAGTCTTCCCAAAGCTGAGCCAGCTTTGCCCAGCACAGTAATTGGTAAGTGACCTACTTGTCTTTATCTCCATGTGCAAGCTTTCTAATTCTGATTTCTCCTCACTTCGTGCTGAGATGGGCAGTCACTGAGCATCTGGGTGGGAATTTGGCTCTTAACCAACATTAACCACAACGCTATAAAAATCAAATTTTTTCTGGGTCTGAAAAAATTTGGTCTAAGGCAACTTCTGCCATCATCAAATTGAAGATTTCAAGGGATTAAAAATCTGCCACTGCCCATAACAAATCTGTTTCACTTGTCAGTCTTTCCCACATTTTTTCATTGTTTCTCAAAAAAGTTCACCAGTCCCAGTTTGAAAGAAAAAAATGCCTGGCAATTTGGTAGGGTAGTTTATTCTTCCATTATTGCTTTGCTGACCACATCTAACACCCGTTTATGGTGTGTTGGATGAAAAACAGGTTTCACAAGGCTGAGTCAGAGTGTGAAGAAAAGGTCTTTATTATTTGCATTTAATGTCACATCTCTGAAAGATCATCTCCCAGTTTTACTCTTTCACCTTTGCTTACAAAACACTGGAAACCACTGAACAAAATTATGATATTTACAGTGCAAAGGACTCTTATAGTGAGAAATTAAACTAGTTCAAAAATTTACAGGGTTGAGAATACTGCAGAACCAGGTCTTTGATGAGTACATGACACTACTTTAAATATCCCATTAGTCATAAATAGAAGCATAGTGTTATCTCAGGAGCAGCTGAACAAAAATATACCCAAGTAAATACTGTAAGTAGCAAAAAAATGCACTGTAAAAACATATCAATCATGCAAGAGGGAGTGCTAAGAACTATTCCTTTCATGGATGTTATTTTCTACCCTCTTTATTTCTGCTAAATATTTTCTGTGTATCCTAACTCCTTATGCGTTAGAAGACATGTAAAGGATGTTTGCCTGACTTGTTACCAAATGTAAAGCGTAAAAAGTGAGTTATATAATTCCTTCTAACTCCGTGATAGTTATTCCATGAAGAGGTACTAATCTACTGCTGCTAAGCTCTTCTGCAGGAAATGAGTGTGGAAAGATCAGGAAGCAACAATATTCTCTATTGATATAAAGACTATTTCTGCACAGGAAACTTTCATATTAATGGAAAGTGATAGCCTCCTCAGACACCAAACACAGATATTAAAGAAAACTCCTCACCAGCATTTTTTCCATCACTGGCTATAGAGGAAGCCTAGGAAAGCTGACCTTGCCTATCTGAAGTTAGTTTTATGAAAGCAATGGTTTTATTGAAGCCTTCCCACTGATTTACTAGGCAGAAGGAATCTTTCTGGCTTTAAGTCATGAGAATGACAGGTGACTGCAAGAGTAACTACTGGTATCAATTAAAGCGTCCCTAGGTTTGCAGTGGCTTTCTGCAGCCCATCCCAAGATGATTCTGGGCAGAAAGGCAATAAGGTGAATTCTGTCTCTGTCTGACTGTGCGGTCATTGCTCATGCTGGAGCTTCATACTCCAAACCTCTGCCTGGAGTCAGAGCAAGACTGGTGCTGTTCACCCCACATGAATCTGCCTTCTCTGGACCTTTCTTTCGTGGTCCTGCCCCCTCTGTTTTATGGAGCCACACACAGAGACTGAGATGAGAAACTAGAAAGGATATAAGGAGACTTCCACAGCTCTGCCCGTATGTAACATATCCCACAAAAGTTACAGGGGTTAGGTGGTTAAAGCTCCTATATAGGAGCTTCTATATATATATTTATTTATTTACATATATATATTTATATATATATATAAAGGTCTTTATATTCTGTGTCGAGCAAGTTCTGTTCGCCCTATCCATAAAGAGGAAGGGAAACCCCTCTGGAGAGGTCATCTGTGATGTTCATTATCTCTGAAATGCAACTATTTTAACTATTTTATAAATCAGGTTCAAACAATTTGGAGTACACAAATGTATGCAAACCTCTGAGGGCAAGTATGTGGAAAGGTTCCTCCCTCTTCCTACTTCCTTCTCCCTCCCCACAAGCAAGGCTTGCAGATGTTTTCTTCTGTTCTTTATTCTTTTGTTCCTGTTTGGCTGTGACCCTTACTCCCAACTGATTCTTTTTTGTCAAACTTTGTTTTTTCCTGAGCCTTTGATCCTGTGCTTTGACTCTTGCAATAATGAACATGACACTATTATTTTGCTAGATTCATTTTATGATTCCTTACCTCTCAGAGTCCCCACGAACAATAACATCCACTTGTTTTGTCAGTGTCTCGCAGAAAACAGAGGGGGTCTTACAAAAACTACCACCTCGCCTAAGGACAGGTGAAATAAAACCTTTCATATGTAGACTGAATACTTAGGGTTATGCTCTGTGGTTATACATTTAATTATCCAGACCACCTTTGTTTATCTATCTTCACTTTCCAAGCTAGGGGAAATTCGTCAAAGGCTAAAAAATGTGCCAGTAGAGCCAGGTATAGGAGACACATAGCAGACAAGAGGCACTGGGTCAGGAACAACAGTTTATTCTCAGGAAGAAATTTTGCCTTATGCCAAAACTGTAGGTACCTCTTAGGTCTTCTGAGGACTTTTTCCCTGCTTTTTTTGTTGTTCAGACATCTCAGTTTGAGCAAGAAAAGTGGGAGAAAGAGGATCTCTGCCTGCTTCAAGGAAAATAAATGTACCTGCACAGAAAAAGTTCTAGTTGTACTTGAGTATCAGTCACATAGTAGACAACACATGCTGTGAGAAAACAGCAAACCGGGAATCCAGACCAACCAATCTAGATGTTGCTGGCAAACTAGACAGGTTTTCCTCCCTGAAACTGTGATTCAGATACAAATATTGAGGAACACACGTGTAACAATAATTATAGAAGGTACAGCTTAAGAAAATTTGCAAGTATGTCTTTTCATACACCTCCTGTCAGCTGTTGCAGTGATTTACTATGATCTTACCGTGCGTCGCCTTTGAAGTAAGGTGACTCCGTAGTCAGCACAAAGCTGATCAAGGAGGCTGCCTCTCCTTTGCAACAACAGTGGAGGAAGTTATTTAAGGTCAGCTCCATACAGATCTTCAGACCATTTTAATTTATGTCATAGGCAGGCAGGCCCCAAGCTGTGCTCAGATGATCAGAAGCAGCAGTAATAACTTGGAAACAACATTTTTTTCCCCCAAGTCTGTGTGTTGAATACAACTCAGCTGGAACAGAGGCAACCAAATGCGACTTTTCTAATTTGATTGAGTAAAATCAGTAATCTGTGTGAAGACAGGTAAGGGAGATGATACAGGTTTAGACAGTGAATAACTGCTCAAAGATTTCTTTTCCTACTTTTTTTTTCCTTAAGAAAGTATTTCTTTAAAAGCAAAAATCTAATTAATATGTGATAAAACCTCTAAGAAAAAAAGACTAATAAAGTTAAGTATAAAGGACAGAGGGGAACAGGAGGGAAGGGAACAAGAGTCTTTTGATTCCATCCATCTTCGTAAAATACCTTCTCATGAAACAACCCCCAAAATGTGAAAGCAACACTAAGAGCGAAAAAAAGTCCCATAGGATCGAGTCCATATAAAGAAACATATCTTTGGCAGATAGTAAATCAAAATTGCCCAGCCTGGTTCACTCCAAGACTAGTTGTCTACAAAGTTGCCAGGAATCAAGGGAAATGCTGCAGAGATCTGTACTTTCAGAGTTCACACTGCTGCATCCAGTTGAGTCCCAGACAATTCTGTTCCTCTCTCTGTGCCCCATAACCACAGCAAGTGATAACCCAGCTATCAGTGCTGGGAAAGAAACCTAGTGCTTCATTCTCTAGTGATGATCTCTGTGTAGATTCATATTTGTGTTTCCCAGATACAGGCAACAGAAAACACACAAGTACTCGTTGCAGAGCTGCTGGCAGGAAACATGGATTTATATACCTACACACACACACACACACACACACACACACACACACACACACACACACACACATAAATATAAAATTTATATATAAGTATATATAAAAATATACATATTTGACAATATAAAAACTCAAACCCCCAAACAACTGAAAAAACCCCCCCAGCTGGTGATTTGGCTGAAAGCTGGCAATACTGGGTAGGAATACAGGAAGTTTTTTGCTGGGTAACAAATTCAAGAGGCATGTAAACTTAAATCATGATGTTGAACCATTTCCATACTATAGGACAAACACACATGTTTCTGTTAAATTTTTAATCCTACAGTAGCCAAGATATGGATACAGTTCAGAACTTCTCCAAAATTCAGAAATATTCTGAAACTTTTTGTAGAAAGTGACATAAAGCAATTGGAGACGAGCAATTAAGGCCCAATATTTGCAAGTAAACCTCATGAAAATGTAGGCATATTCTGGTTTGTGATTACCTTTTTTAAAGAAGAAATTGTCTAAGTACTTACACAGGTTAGTGCCAGATATTAAGTAGGCCACAGATTTATTCTTCTATTGCACCCTAGATACAAATTTTAAAAGTCTGAAATTCAAGAATATGGAATAGAATATCCCTGAAGTGTTCAATGCTCCTTAATGGAGATGTGCGTATAAGATGTACACAGAAGAGGGAAGACTAAATCCTGATATCCAAGAAAAACCTCCCCCAGATCCCAATGTATTTATTCTTGTTCTGTCCCATCTCTGCTATTCTAGATACTTAAATTGTTTTCCACAGGCCAAATGCAAAAGGTTTTGCATTTCTCCTCTACTTAGGATGATTTCTTGTCAAGCCCTGAAATTAATTGTCTTGTTACTAGTTGCAGATTTATAGCTCAACCAGCTTGGTAGTAGCCTCTTCTTTTATGGGTGTTCTTTCTTTGAACATTATAAAATATCTGTTACCTCTTTCCTTTTTTTCTTGGTTAGAACATTTTTCAAAGCTCACTAACTTTTCTTTGAGACCAACAGAACATGGATTGCATTTCACTGCTTACCTTAGATGGTGCACAAACCCCGTGGCAAGATACTCTATCGAAAGGGTTTTTCAAGGTATGACCACACATTTAGTGCTCAGCAGCAAAAACCAATCATTATTTGAAGCACTTTAGTTCAGAGATAACAGCTGGTGAAGAGGCATGCTAGGCCTGTTTCTCAAACAGTTCTCTCCTCAAGCTCTACAGTTTGATGGTATAATAAATCCAGCTTCCTGAGCTCTTGGATAAAAAACACCACGGTCACACAAGGCAAAATATTTCTTTGGTGTAAACTTAGTTGATTACTTTAAACTTAACTAATTACTCAAAAAAAAAAGGGTTTTTTTCTACTTTTTATTTTTCCTTACAGGTACCTGTTAAGGTTACTTTGTGCTGTCTGGTTCACACCAGCAGTGTAAAGCACGCCAGCTTTGCCTGCGTGAATGCAGGATCTCCCTCTGAAGCACTACCCCTTCCTTATTCTGAGATAAGATCACAACAAGGTAAATGACACATAATAAAGTCACATTCTAGATTTTTTCCTAACTTAAATTTGTGACTGTCATAAATATTGCCATTGTTTCTAATTAGTCTTATCTAGAGAGATTTTGTTCAGACACTTCCTGTGTGACAACGGCATATTTGTTGGTATCCTGGAATTATGCTGGAGCACTTAGGGTTAGATTTAGGAGTCCAGACTTTTTGGTCTGGGCTTCAATAGACTCAAGACATTTTGTAGAGATCAGACAATCTTGTAACACTTGTTCATCTCTAATTTACACATATCTGTTCTGAATGCTGATTTAAAAAAAAAAAATCTTATATTCTTCTGTTTAAGACTATGATCCATGATTTTCCTATTTTGGGGACAGTACTTGAGGTCCAGTTTATATGTCTAAAACATCAAGATGCATTGACAATCTAACTTCTAAATGGAGTGCTTATGAGATTGCCACCTTTGTGAGCAGAGACAAAACAAAGCTCATCCAGTACTGAACTAAACTGGAAATTCCATCCTTAGAAAAACAATCTGGAGCTTGCACTTCCCTAGGCTTGTGTCTGGTACACCCATTAAGCTTCCCACTAGCTATTAGATAGTAAAGTAATTTAACACTGATTTTTCTCTCTTTTTTTAAAGAAAAAAATTATACTATCGTTGCAATTATCTCAAATGAATATTGAAAATTATGTTTTTCAATTCTATATTCTTAACTGATCAGGCTTTTGAGTTACTTTTTTTCTTTTCTTTCTCATTACTAATGTAAATCTAGGTTAGATCGAGAGGAGGAAATACAGGCAAAATTTTGCCTTTTTTGTGGTATGAAGAATGCAGGTATGAAATGTAGCATTCCTTGTGGGAACTTTCTAGGTTCATTTTAATATCCAATAACTTCAGTGGACAGAATTTAGCCCTGTCTTCTTACACTGATAGTTTGAATTTGGTACCACATATATACTCACATTTTAAACTTCACAAAGCTGAAGGAATGCTTTTGTGAATTGCCATTTTAGATATAAACAAAACCCGTAGCTCCTGATCAGCATAAAGCAGGGGTTGATAAAAGTAAATCAGTCACAGTCACCACTCTGGACAGACTTGGCTGGATCACAGAGCAGCAGATGGAAACAACTGATAACATATTTTTTTTATCAAATATCTGAATCTAGCATTTAACCATAGAGATGGTCTTGTATGTTAAAGAAAAACAGTTTATATGTTAGCAGAAATGATTGCCTTTAGAATAGTTAGGAACAATAAGTTGGAGCAAAGAAAAAAATCTTGTACCAAATATGACACCTGAAACAGAGCCCCTGTATGACCTGTGGTGTGCATGAAGTGCTGTTATTCCAGTCTGAGTCTCTGGTTTCACTACAGAATAAGTAAACGTTAGTACTTCTGATCTTTGACATATTCTGGAAGATGGGAGAAACCACAATATTCATCCGAGGAATGCGTTGTTGGTGACACACTGATGCTCCAGGTCCAGCCAAGCCACTTCAAGAAAGGCAAAAGGCTGTGCCAGTCAGGCTGCATTTTGAATTCTTGTTGTATCTGAGCAGAGAGTGATGGATGAGCTGTGTGCAAGAAATGGCATAAACACCTCTTAAAAAACCACAGCTGCACTTACATCAGTCCTAAAAGGCAAACCAAGGGGGAAGAAATGAAAAACTGAAGAAAAATGGATTCATTTATATTTACAGAGGAAACACATAATTTTCAAACACATACAGAATACTAAGGTAAAGTACAAAGTAGTAGGTGTCCCTCTTTATTTTTGCAATATTGATGAATTATTTCTCTTTCTCATTGTTACCTCACTCCTGTTGTGAATGTATTTTTTTATTTAGATTTCAAGGGAACAGTGAATCTGGGATCAGGATTCTTTTCTTCTTGGTCCCACATAGAAGAGAAATGTTCCTTTTCTAAAGCTTTTACACTCAAAGAGCTCAACCTTACAACTGGTAATACACAAGCAAAGAGATGTATCTGCTGAGGATAGTAACACAATCTCAAATATCATGGTTTTTTAACTGATACCCATAAAACTTCATTGCCTCAAGCATAATTGTAAGTTGCAACCACCAATATTTCACACATTCTATTTCACTAGCTAGAAATAAAAATGTTTTTAACAAGACAAATAGCAACTGGAACAATTTTCTTATGGATGTGATGGATTCTTGAATGCACTCCTAAAAGCTGCTGTAACTCGGATAGAGGTTACAGATTTTGGACCACTTAGTAGATGATTTTCTATTGCCTGTCTTTTTGCTATCATGTTAATGAGCAGAGGTGATATCTGGCTTTAAGAAATACACTTCTATTTACCACGAGAAGAAATGAAAGGAGAAGTGACAATTCCAGAGTTTAATTCATTAATATCTTAGTATGCATTTCAAAGTATTTGGAAAATTATTTCAAAGCTATCAGACAAAATAAAAAATCTTTTGATTTTTAAAAATTTCTCTAATGGTTCTTGTCATCAAGTTGGTTCCAGAGATGAAAATATATTTTTTAATATACATTTCTAATTGCCCAAGATACTTGGACCATCAAACCACAAAATAGTAACCCAGATATTCCCCCACAATTTTCCTGTGTCATTAGTGTTTTGGCCCTTGGTAGAGATTGAATTGCTGTGGAAAAGCTCATGCACTTCTGCTTCTGGGCTGAAGTGGTTTTGTGACGAGACTGGCTTATGCTGACTTCCTCTGGGTTACTGCTGCCTGCTTTAGACTAAAGGATTCTGTAATGTTTCGGAATTATTTTTCCTTTGAATGATCCAGCAGCTCTAGTCCCTTTCCACTGATTATCATCAGAATCTCATGCAAAGCTTGAGGAAACCCAAGGAGAAACATATAATATCTCAGAGGATGCTTGAAGGATACTCTCTAGTATTTATATAGGTGCAACTAAAGAAAAATGGGTTGCTTCAGTACCTAATACATTGCTCTAAACATCCCACATCTGTGCTTATTTTGAGTTTAAAATTTACCTGAATTTGCCCTATTTTATGGATTAATTATAGCTATTGGATGAGTTTCTCCTGTGGAACATTTTGTTTACTTAGTTTAAATTCACTGCTTTTTAACCCACTTGTTTCTGAACTGGGAATTGAGGTACACCCACCCACACCCAAACATACATCACTACACAAAGACACAGGCTTTCATTTTATGTGCAGAAACATCCATCTCACTAGCTGTAGAAGAGAAGGGAACTCTCTCAGGAGTTCATTCCAAATGCAATGTCAAGTTTACAATAAACAGAATAATTGCACTGTTTACAGGATTTATTTTATTACTATCCTTGTGATTGCTGCAGTTGTAAATAAATCTGCTCCTTGCCACAAATTTATTTTGTTTTCCAGAAAGAAGGACATATTTTCTTCCTTTGCCTGCAATTATAATAATGGACAATATGTGTTTGTATTTAGTTTTCTTTAGCCAATGTAAGCCAGACAGCCAGGCAGCTGTTGATCTTAAAGGATTATCACAGAACAAGTTCACTTAGCTTTAGATAGTAATTTATCATTTGTGGCAAAATCCTGATTGTGTTTTTAAAACAGTTGTATTTTTAAAATGGCAACTCCAAAGTATATACAATATATGAAAAATTATATACCCTTCCATGAGAAACAGCACTAGCTCATGGTGATTTCGTCTGAACATTCAGTGAGGCTGTCAAGGTAACCTCCTGCTCACGTCAGCCATGTGAAATATCGAACACAAAAGACCAAAATGTGCTGGCAAGAGAGCAAATTTTCTCCTGCAACTTCTGCTTGCTTTGACTCAGCCAGATTGGTTTTGCACCACCCTTTCCCCTAAAAACTGGAGGTAAGATTAACCTGTGTAGTGCCTGAAGGACCTCTCCAGGACCCTTGGCGGCTTTTGGATATCAGCAGTGTAATTTTATTTTTTAAAGAGTCTGATTCAAATTTGAGTTAGCCTATATGTAAATGTACCATTAATGTAAGCAGGCATACAATCTACTCAAGGAGTTGGTACACTAGGCTCTTTTCATGGTCAGTTCTTTAGGCAGGAGCTGCTCAGGCTGGATTTATTGTTGTTTCATCCTGTAGCATCAGCAGAGCGCTCAGAACTACTGAAAATCCATCTCAGTGCAGGTCAGCCTGTCAGAGCAGAAGGAGACAGACAGCTGCATCCTGCTTGCCTCTGTCCTCCTGGTGGAGCAGAGGCGCAAGAAAGAAATGTTCCTGTCTTGCGTCAGGCTTGGCTACACTTTTGACTTCCTGGTACCTTTAGCAATTAGTGTATTCTGAAGAAGTCTGAGAATTTCCAAGTGCAGAACAGGGGCAAAAGCCTCAGATTAGGTCATTGGAAAAAGATGCCATGGCATGGCAGGGATGTGTCCAAACTGAAAAATGAAAAAAAAAATTAGATATAGAACACCGTAGTACTTTCAAGATGCAGACAGAAGCACCTTATTTCAATGTATGTAAAAACTAGGGATCTTAAGAGTTTCTTTCCCCAGAGAAAATTTTTAACTTGAAAATTTGATAGCGATCACATACCTATTTTATTTAAACTCTTGAGAAATGTAAAACTCTTCAAAGATTTTTTGTCTTTTTTTTTTTTTTAATATGAGCCAAAAATATTTTATTGTGATATTTTTATTTTATCAGTCCACAAGAAACTAGACTCTTGCCGGAAACTAGTCTGACATGATATTGAGTGTTTTTAAACGGTATATTTCTAGTCATAAAATAGGAATGAGCATATAAAGGCAGAAAAAACTGGAAAAGGGTAGCTAGATTTTTTTATATTTTAAATTGAAATTGCTAAATATACAGAATGACAAGCATTTTGTTTTCAATAATTGATCTCTCTTGTGTATAGAAAACGTGAGCCACGTTCTTATTCTGCCACATCTACATATCTCTCAGTCCAAGTGTCTCAAGGAGTTATAAGTATTTGTCACCACTTTCCTCTGAAAAACCTTTGCAAACAAACCGTGTGGTTTTCCACTATTAGATAACGGGTAAATCCTGTGGCATTTTGCCAGCAAGCAACACAGGACATCATTAGCAGAGGAAAAGAGTCAGCAATAAAATCAAGTGGACATTAAGCTCATTCACAAAACTTAAGTCCCTGTTGAGTGTAGTGTTAAACATGCTTGATTGTTTCATTCAATAGCACAGCCATTGATGGGGTCCCAGAACCCTAGTTAAGTTTTTATAAGGCTTTTCACTAGAGAACTTCACTAGAGAACATAATTGTTATTTCCACATACCTACATTCAATTTTCAGGGATTACTTTAAGTGTGAATTCTCAGGTATTTCTTCCAGCTGCCTCCTGTCAACCCCTAATCCCGTATACTGAGCTCAGTCCCTGCAGGGTAGGCACTTGATCCTAGGGTCAAAGGTCCTTTAGCTCTTGACTAATGCACCTCATTAGAAGAGGAAAGCAGAATGTCTCCAGTAATTCAAATGTCATGAGAAGTAATAGAACTATATATTTTTAATTGTGTTAAACAGGATTGTTTTATCTCAGACACAGTGAAAAAAAAAAATGTTGAAGATTTCCCATGGAAACCACAGCAAACACTGTCTAATTTGTTGTCTGTGTCTATGTGCGGTGCAGGAGAGTGCAACTAAGCTGCAAGGAAATTAATTAATGGTTTAATCGTGTGCGGTATCCTTTTTTATTGTGGTAGGAGGCTGGTCATAAATTCATAACTATTCATTACAGAAGTATTTGGACTAAAATGAACATATCAGTTAAATGAAATGCTGTTTTTCTTAGTACTTTATGTACAGTAGGTATGTTAGGCAGTGGTTTTATCCTGTGCTGAAAAAATAATCACCTCATAAAGAGCAGGTTTTGATTAAGCAATGAAACTGCAACTTAAGTTCACCTGAATCCCTAAGCAAATGTAAGCTACTGCATTTTTTACATAAGCTTTTCTACGGGTTCACTGTCATTACAAAAAGATTCCCTTTGCTTTAGAAGTTGAATGCAGTTATTTGCATTTTAATGTTTGTATTTTGAATGTTTTTAACGTTGAGATCAGCAGTTCTAGCTACTTTTCATCCTTGCATTCTAAAAGAGCTTTGCAAGGTAATTATGTAAGCTAACTTGTTTGTAAAATTTGAACTGAAATTGTTCAATTAAAGAACTTCATTTATTACAGTAAGACAACTTGCACCTTAGCATCCAAAGAAGTTAAAAGAAAGAAATGCCAGTTATAGTTTTATGCCAACTATTTTTTGAAAAAGCAAAACATTTTGTATATTAATTGAATGGAGATACAGAACATGAAATATTGATGCCACCAAAGCCAAAAACACTTTTATACTAATTTCAAAATGTGAATTTTCCCTAGAGTTCATTTCATCAGGCTTCTGCCTGACAAGCATTTTGGGACTATATGTAGGATTTTCTGACATTTCCAGATGTTTTCTGGAACACAGGTAAGGTATGTGATTTTAATCATTAGAAGAAACAATAACACAGGAGATGCAATGACGTGATCTCTGGTTTTATATCATTATTACAAGTGGCTTTCTCATAATATTCTGATGTCAGAAAAATCCTGACACTTTTTCTATGGGTAGTTAATTTTAATGTAAAGCTGAAACATAAATGTGAGAGAGCGAATTTTCTTTTATTGGATTAACAGATAAATCTGGAAGAAGTTGAACAGTTCAGGCTCACAATTCTTTGTCTTGGGATTGTCACAGTTATAACAACAGTACTTCTATGCCTAATTTAATGTCTCCCATTCTGAATAAAACGGGATTTCACACTGTTTTAGAGATGTGTTAGCAAGTATTTTTATTATCATTTAATGGCATGTCTTGAAAATTTGTTCACAACATTTTAGGTTTGCTACCATTATGAATAATACATGCATTATTTTACCTTCTCCTACATTTAAAAGATTACACAAATGGTTGTTTTATTCCATCTGGAGACAGAGAACCCACACAGTGAATTATCTTTGGTTTTGGTTTGGTTTTTTTTGTTTGTTTGTTTGTTGACAAAAAACCACCAAACAAGCCCCCACCTCCTCAAAAAATCAACTTTCCTAAACAGAATGGGTGCTGTCTAATCAGGTATTTTCCCTACCTACATCTCTTTCTGCTAGCACCCTGGTTGAAAAAAGTTTACAGTTAAGGTCCATTTTCAAGCCAAAATCCAGGTGTTTAAGCTATGCAACATTTTATTTCAGTCTTTATTTCAGAGTGTAGAGCCATGATTTTCTATCCAAGTTCAAAACCCAGCTCATAAACAGTGTGTGCATTGGCTTTTTTCTGCTAAAACCACTTGGCTCACACCATTCACTTCTCTTAAGCAATCTTCCATTTGCGTCTTTCTCCTAGCAACTTTAAATGAAAACCAGTAACAGCTCTCCAGATCAGGGAGGCTAAATCATCCTGTAACAATAACATGGTTTAATTTAGGCTGTAGCAGTGAGAGCAGAGTTACTGGACAAACTCGTGTTTGTTTCACCAGTACATATTATTTCAAAGTGTCATTTACTACAGCTGTAAACTCTAGCCTTCTGGTTTGTAAAAGTTGTATTAAACCCATCCTGCTCATTGAAGAGAAACAGTTACGTCTGAGGTACTTTTCACTACTGAATTATTTTGTGAATCTATTTTCGTGCTGGCTGTTGTTAGCTGCTGTGATTCACTCGATAAATCAGCAAAACAGCCTTGTTGGCTCTCGGCCCTCTATTAACTCTCTTACCTATCCTAGCCTTGTATTCAGTTTTACACACAAATACACGCATAAAAATCTCAAAATTGCCAGAAGAGGAACTTTTCTCAAATGGTTCTATTGATGGCGATTGATTACAGCTAGATATGTATCTTTGGAGAGATTTACCCATGTATACTTAATAGACCCATTTGTAAATCATAGAATCATAGAGAGGTTTGGGTTGGAAGGGACCTTAAAGATCCTGCAGTTCCAACACCCCTGACACAGGCAGAGGCACCTTCCACTGCACCAGGTTGCTCACATATTCCACACAAATACTTGCTTCCTCAGGATTCAGTAATGTTACATCCCTAATGGGGCCCAAAGATAATAGAAACTTTTACCCTTCATCTCACCGGGCTTGCCATCAAATTCGCACTGCTGCTGGTGCTGCTTGTTAGCTGGAGCACTGTTGAGAAGCTGACAGCTGACTACATGTAGCAAAAAGCTAAAGGGCCACTTGAGGACTGGCAGTGCTTTTCTGTGTCTCCCATGGTGCTGGCAGGTCAGCTCTGTTTATCATGAGTTAAGTGTTTCCCTTGTCTGTTTCTCAAGAAGCACCAAGAATTCTGCACAGCGATGATGTTCTGTTCTGTTCTGTTTGAGCTGCTCACGCAGGAAAAAGAAAGCACCTTTCTTCAGAGGCTACAGATGTGAAAGCAGAGGAGACTTCGCCAGGAAAATAGATTGGAAACATACTTGGGATAACAGAATGCTTTCCCTCCCTCAAAGATGTTGAAAGGCACACATCTCTACTTCATTTTCATTACTGTATTGAGAAAAGGTTTATAGGAACAATAGTTAAGAAGCTAAAATCTCAATATTAATGCAAAAGCTATATATTTCATATTGCTACTGTTCTGCATCTGCAGGTTTCCTCTTATGTGTCCTGTCTTATGAACAATATGTATGCTTTTGATTTAGGAACCAATAACATTTTAAACTCTGACATTAAAGGAGACAAAAAAAAAAATAGGAAAAAAGGGAGAAGAAAGAAGTGGAGAAATGATTGAATTACATAGAACATATTTTTCTTTTAAAATGCAGTAAAAGACTCAATAGTTCAAATTGCTCAGGGCTGATCACATTTCTTTCAGAAGGCGCTCTGTATCTTGGGGCCAGTGTATGTATCAAATACTGCTGATAATTCAGCAGATGCTTTTTTTTATTGAAAGTCACAGAAAAGAGTTGCAATAAAACCTGCATTAACAGCCAGAGCTTAAACTGAGGCTGCCTCGTGATTTATGCATTTTCCTTTGGTTTTGATCTTTTAATGAACGTGACTTGCCACATTATATACTCTGCTGGGATTTTCTCCCTCACCACTCATTACGATGCTCTCACTGTCAATCTGATCATGCAGTTTCATATGATTCAGGGAAAAGAAAATAATCAACCGGCAGTCAGCTCTGCATGACTTTGCACATTTTTTGTCTAGGGCTCTGATTCAAAATGAGATCAGATGAGCGAGAGGACAGTAGCTGTTTTTAATGGGCTTTGGATCAAGCTATGAATGCCTTTTTAGGGCACACCATTTTAGGGTATTCTGTGCATGCAATCGTTCTTTTTAAATGCCCTTCATCTCTACATAAAGCTAGTCTCAGCAAACAAAACAAATCCACAGTTTATCTATTGTTTAGAATGGACAAGAGGATTTTTACTCAATTTTATGGAATATTATTCCTTAGGAATTACCTTATTCCAGAGACTATAACATATGGAGGGCTCTTCAAGTACAGTCCATAGTTCCTATTTGCATTTGAGACTCTGTAACTCTTTACATTTTCACATGTGCCTCATGAAAATAACTTGGGATAAGAATAATTTTTCAAATGTTATTAATAGATAAAAAGTAATCCAAGGATAAATACTTCCAGACTGCAGCTACTGTGTGTATCTAGGCTAGACATACATATCTCAGTGTTTTGTTTTTTCAGTCTGACTAATTGTCTTTGTCTTTAATGACTCTCCTTTAACTGTCTGCTTTATGTTTCACAAATACTTAATCATTGCTTTTCTTCATCTGTTTATTGATAGAGTTTAGACGTGCACATATGAACCAAAATGACATTAGCTGAGGAAAAGTTGGGCAGAAATCGTTTTTTTTTTCCCATCATTCAAATACAATCTTTTCTCCTACCTGAACCAAACAAAACCAATCATGCCTTTGCTCCTTTGCTGTCAATACATGAAGAAAATGGTGTGGAAATTGGAATTGATACAGCATGCATAAAATACCATTAAAAGTTGCCCACAGGAGAAAACATCACTGCTCAGGACGCCACCCTGGCCTGTATGAACTGTACCAAGAAGATCAGTAAGCCTACTCATGCAAATAAACATTGCACACGTGTTTAAAACTAGGAAAATAGTGTCTCATAGATGGAAGCTCTTATACTCTAATGAAACACCTCTGAGTATGATATAATGTCAATGGAACAGCATGTGGCTTTGGTACATATAAAAGCAATTATGGAAGGAATATTACAGGCTGACTTGCCTTTTTCCTTTGGTTTCACAGTTTCAGACTCCCTAAGAGCTGTGTCAGAATGATAGCACTTTCCTTCTTGCCATCATCTCACAATAAAACTTTCCATTCTTTTAATTGTTCAGAAGCCCTTCAGATATGTCATCGGTACTTATATTACAAGCATATACATTAGCTAAGATTTTACAATTTACTCTGGGTTGTTTTGTTTTGTATTTTAGAAATTTTAGATAGTCTGCAATAGTTTAAATAATAGTGATTTGGTCTCTGATTATTTATTGACTTTTCCCACATGATGTGTCTTGAAACTATGGTACAGCACATGTCCAGATTTCAGAGAAGTCCAAAAATATGGTGTCAGATGATGTATACAAAGAGTATGTTATGTTGACTGTATTGGTCAGTGATAACCTTCTCCATCGGTCTTGCCTCTGACATGTTAGCTGGACAGGGTAGAAATGAGGCAGCCTCTGAAAACAGAAGTCATTATGAGAAGAAACAGCAGCCTAGCAGCAATCAGGTATTTTACTGAAAAGTTCAAAAGATCATATTTGGTTTTTGTCTTCTTTTACCTGCTTTAATGTCCATTATCACAGCAAACATGATATTTCCTTAGTGAGTTAATAAAGGATGACTCAATCTCTCTCAGCTTCAGCAGTGAAGTGTTATTGGTTAAGAATCTTGAAGCCCAGTTGGGCTTGTCTCTTCTGTTTTTGTAGCTCAGGACTTGAACCCTGATAAACTCTGGCAGAGTTACACGTCAACACTTCGTACCTATCCTCCTGCTGTATCTTTAGGGTGAGTGCTCCTACAACTAATGAAAGTTTTCTACCTTCCTTTTCTTTTTAAACAACTTTGAATATGTCAAGCCCATTTATATAAAAATAGTCTGATTTGTATCCTACATGATGCCATTTTTTATATTATGCTGTATGTTGGCTACACGCTCACAAATGCACCTATGGATATAGCCAAAGATTAACATAATTTGTACTCCCATACACAGGAAGTTTTAATTTTTTAAAATGCTTTGTGATGTAGATGATATAGATCTTTGCACATGGCATACTACACTGCCTAAGAAAATACAAGCTTCTCTGTCACAAATAGTTACAAAAATGCATTTTACATCTAGTGCTCTTATAGAGATGGAAACGCAATCCAAACCCATTGTTTTATTTGAAATTTTCATATTGGTAGTTCACATCATGCTTTTTGGCTACTGAGTAGATGAGGTGAGAATTTGAAACAGCAGAGTAACTGCTTGAGTACTTCAGAACTCAGAATAAAAATCCAGGGTGGGGGGAAGGGGAAAATGTTGAAAGAAAATTAAATATGTTATACATGCCAACTGTTGACCACTTATTCATATCATGCTGGGTTTTTAAGTGGTTTTCTCTTTTGGTTACACAATAAACCCGCTCCATGTTTAAAAGAAGTATAACTCATTTCATGGAGAAAAGTCCCCTGAGAATAGTAAATTTTACCTCTTTTCCAACTTAATTTAAATTTTTTACTTCCTTCTTCAAACGATATTGAATTTTAATACAACAATTGGTGGCCTGTGACACTTTCACTGAGCTGAATACGATTCCAGCTCTGCTATCGTACTTTCGGATCTTTCCTAGAGCATCCTGTGAAAAGAGCAGGAAGAGTTGGGCTAGTGGCTTCTATTTGCTCAGATGTATTTAGTTTAGTTCCTCATCCTTCTGGTTTGAAAGCTAGCACTAGCACAGTAGATGGAAGCTTTCTGGAAAATTATTGTAAGCGCCTAAAAGCCATAATTACAGCCTTACAATACCCCTATCTGTGGGAAATACCAGACACAGCTACTGTAAAGTAGTCATTATGATGCCACATTTTTATCAGAAGCATGGCAATTCATTTGCTAACATGCAGCTCTGTTCACAGCCAAGGTCCCTGGTATAGCCCCTCCCAAAGATCTGGCTATGGCCAGGGAGTCCCCAGAAGCGAAACGTTAGAGGTTCGAGAGCACAGACCAAAGAGTGCTGCTTATAGCCACAGAGAAACTGAAGTGATTTCCCAGCCTCAGTCAGTCATCTCTGCCACTTTTATCTGTGGTCTCACGAAGACCTCAATAAGGTCTTAATAATGGTGCAAGTATAGTATAACAGCTTTTACTGGCCCCCTGTGCTGCATTTCTTTCTTAGTAGGAGCTCTGTTCGCTTAAGGACTGCCTACCCATGAATGTTAATCATTTCTGACCACATAACACCATCCCCCAAAATGTGTGTCTAAAATTAAGCTACAGATGGTGCTCACAAAGGTTAACCTTAGCCTGGGGTGCCAAATCCCCTCAGAATCCCTCCATAGTCAATGGGAAAAGGAAATGTCTCCTTTAACACAGTATTCCTCAATCTGTGCTCTGGGAACCAGTAGTGATCTGGAAGTCATCTGATGTTAGTTCATGAAAATGTTGGAAATGTTTAACCTTCCCCTACAGAAAACACCTCCAAACTCCATACAGAAATTCCGATGTATGCGCACAAGCAAACAATCAATTTGGGAGACTTTAAAAGTAATAAACAAAGCTTGCAAGGGCATTTGGCTGTAAATGAAAACCATTATGACAACACTTCATAACAGTACTTTTTTTTTTTTTTGGTTTTTTTTTTGTTTGTTTGTTTTTTTGTTTTTTTTTTTTTAAGGTTTGGTAGATTTTCAGTTTGAAAAAGAAAAGAACTGAAGCTAATTCTTGAGCCTTTCTTTACCAGGTGACTACACAAAAGTGTTAAGGAAACACACTTGACTTGGGAAAGACTTGGTTCTTCTAAAAGCCCTCGCATTTTGAAATAACAAAATGTGAAAAGTGATGTCCATGGGGTAATACATGGTACACTCCATCATCATTTCTTGAAGGTGCACCCATTGGATATTAGCATTATATAATATCTTTCCGAAGTATGGTTGAGGAAGGTATCAAACCCCAAAAGAATTCAACAAATTCACTTTAAACTGAGTGATTTCAGTCTTTATTTTTAAAAAGAAAACCTACTGATATTAGATTTCAATGAAAAGAATTAAAATCAGAAGCATTATTGAAGGCAAAGTCTTATGCCATGTCATATAAAATTATTCTAAATCGCAGCTAGTAAAAATATAATCTAATAAGTAAATGTTTCAATTTATTAATTTGACTAAAGATTTTGCTCATTACAACAGCTTTATGGTTATTTGTATCAATTAGAATTCATTCCCATGTGGATGGCACCATAAGGATTTCTATCTAACAGATGGGCTTCTCATGCTTATAATTCCTTTGAGAAATCTTAACTTTTTGGTGTGTGAAACAAAGAAGAAGAAACCATTGTGAAGGTCCTTTTTTGTGCAATCCTTTTCTATTGTGAGCTGCTTGAGGGAACAAATCTGATGCTGTATTCAGTGAAGAGACCAAGCTAAAAAACGCCAGAGCTTCCAATCCATACCTTTGGGAGTTCATCATATTTTCTAATTTTATAATCACATACGTTTACTCTTTTTTTGCTCAGCTTTGTACTCTGATAGTAAATGATAGTAATTTATACTGTGATAAATCATAAATCCCATTGTAGTTAAGAGTTTGTTCCAAACAACCTGTGGTTGGATTTTGATCCCATTCCAAAAGTTGCTCCTCAGGATATTTGTTTCTCTTCATTTGAACTACGCCAATTCATCTCATGAAGTGTTTTGCTTACACGTCTCAAGAGATCTTCCACCATAAACTTTCTGAATACTTATAGTTCCAGGAAAAAAAAATAGTAGAGAAGGTAATCTGTGTTTCAACAAAACAGTATCTAATAGAAAGCTTGACATCTCCAAATATCTAGATTTTCTCAAAGATGGGTAAAGTTCTTAAATAATAGACTAAACACTAATTCTAAGGGACAGAGAATTGGTGGCACAATAAACTGACAAAATTTTTGCATGCTCATTTTAAGGAACTGACCAGAACTTTAGCCTAGAAATAGTCAAAAAATTGTAGCATGCGAATAATTGAATCAAATGATACATAGAATCAAGCGATGCAAATCACATCCCAGGATGCCTGATTTTCCAGATCACTCACATTTTGGATTACTCTGTGGCTATTTGCTAGACAGCAAGTCCTGAAAGAGCATTTCTGGGGAATTCTAAGGTGCAAGAGAGGGCAATGACTTCACAGCTGCTTTTTGTCCCAGCATGGAGTGCTGCTGATAGCTGAGGACTGCACCAAAACCAGGAGTTGTAAACGTGTTCACTGCCTACGGGTAACTGCAGAAAACGAGACACAAAGCACAGATTTGTGAAGTCTCGTTTGTGAAGCCGCCTCCATTTGGAGGTGTTTAAATGCCTAATTCCTGTCTAGGTTGCTAGTAAGAGTCCCTGATGTTCTTCTGTCTATCCAAAACAAAATAATCTCAGAAGTGGTGAAAAGGTAATCTTTTCAGAAAAGAGTATAAAAGCAAAAATTTGAAACCAGAGACTTATTTTTTAAAGGGTTGACCAGAGTTATTTTGTAAAAGCTTGACCAAAACTCAGAAATTTTAAAATATGATTTAATATAATATGTTTACCTCCATTTGTGAACTGAATATGAAACCACAATTTTTAATGAAAATTTTTCAAGCCATGAGAGAAAAATCAAATATAGGCCTCATCTAGTTTCTCCATACAATTTACAACAAATTTACATTTTTGAAAAAAAAAAATCACAATTAAAAGGTTATGACTACATATCTATAACAGAAATGCATAGAGAAATGCATATGCATATAGACCTTACCGAAAGCTTTCAGGACAATAAAAATGCCATTTGGCAAATGATGACTGTTCTAAGAACAAACTCTCAGTGATTCTATATACTCCACAAATTAAACGGCTAGGATTGGGTAAGTTTTTTCATTCAGTCAAAATATTTTATTTGGATTTGCCTTGTGTGCTCCATCGCAAGATAGAAATTTTCAACATGAAGATCGCTCAAACAGAAAAAAAAGGTCCTGAAAAAACTGTAGACCATTTTGCCAAAACTATTTTTATATTTTGCTTGAGCTTGATATGTATTTTCTACAAAATTAACACAATCCTGTGAAGCATTTTCATTCCAAAGATACATTTTTTAAATGTGGAAAGGTATAATCAGTTCTTAAGTTATGGCTTTTCAAACAGAATTACTACTTTCCTCAGAGATTCTACACTTAATAATTATAGAGTAATTATTATCCTGAGAAAAAGTTACCTCCTAAATAAGAATTTGCTTCCAAACACACTGAACATGACTGCTTGGCAAGTGAGCCACCATGGAAAGAAAGGGTATTATCAGAGAAAGGAGATGAAGAGATTTTACGGATTCACCCGCACGACAGAGTGACACACTGTGTAGAATTATGTGATTTAGTTCCCAATGAGAAGCAGGGAGATGAAAAAATGTTTATTTGAAAAATTCCCAACTGGTTCCACGACGAAGTCAAACAGTTCACTTATCATAATGCTATTATAGTACCCCTTTTTAAATAAAGATTAATAGCAACATGTTGCATTTTTTCCTAAAGATAAAGATTTCCATTTAATAAGCTTACCGTGAATTATATCCTCAATGCAACCATTTTCCCCATCTCTTGTAAAAATATCCATCCTTATTGGCTTTTAGTTGTAATCCAGGGCAATGTCTCTCTTGCATACTGCGTGCATTTTTCACAAACATGTCAACATAACACTCCTCGAGAAGGACATTGTTTACTTTGGATAAACCTGCCTCGTGGAGGATAAAACCATTCTTTGTGAGCACTTATGAAGGACAAGAGTGTGTATGCTATTCATGAAATGTTTCATTATACAGTATGTGGTTTCCATTATATAAATAATTCTTTCCCCCTCATCTACTTCTCTGTGGGAATATTGAATAAATAATTAAAGGGGAAAAAAAGAGGAGGAAGAAATAAGTATAAACAACTTGAAAGATGATTCATAAGTTGAGTTATGTTAATTGTATTTCCTACTGAGACATCAAAGTACATTTGGTAACATGAAATATATGCACCTTTCCAAGATTTTATATTTTGGCTCTCTTAAGGGTGCTGATAATTATCCACAATAACTTCATGGAAAATATCTCCAAAAGCTTTGTTTAGTGTTTATTTTCCCAGAGCAAGACATCACTTATAATCTCATATTTTAAAGGGTTAGTTCTTTGCTGTGTTTTATAGTGAGACACACTGCCTAGTCCACAGTCAGAGTACAGAAGTGCTTATCACAGTCACATAACTTTTCTTCTTACTGCTTTTAAGAAACTCATCAGCCACAAGAGAGAGAAAAAAACACCCGAAACCACTGAAAAACCCCCAAAAGACTGGCAGAGCACTAATAAAAATGACTACATTTTGGCTACCCTCTTTGAGAATTATTATATACCAATATAATTGGGGTTTATTTATATTCCGGTAATATCTGAAGACCCTGATTGAAGATTCAGGGTAATATTTTGTAAAGTGAGTAAGTAATGCAGCAGCTACAGCCATAAAAGAGCAAAGGCAAGAATTTCCCAGTTTAGTTCCGTAAGTCCAAATTTCAGGTACTTGAAGTCCAGCTCACTTGTTTTGTAGCCCTGGCAGACTTGGGTTGCCTTTGTTTCTGCTGCTGGTTGTTTGCAGAACTTCCCTGGCCTTTCCAAACAGAGGTGATCACACACAGAGATACACCAGGAGTCATGATACCGATTTTCTGCCACCTGTACATCCTAGTGGGCCTGCTCTAAAAGACAGCTCTTATGAAATAAGAGGAGCACTCCTATCAAATCTGGATAGGCTAAAACCACAACTCAGAAAGCAACATCCTCCTGCAGCTTCCTACAATAGTGAAAAGATGGAAAAGGCAGGAAATTGACTATTATGCATAAACCAGCCATTATATTAGTCTTTATCTGAAAATAATTTGAATGACAAAAGCGTCTGAAAGATCATCAAAAAGATGGAATACACTTTCTAATTTTTTGCACCTCTTCCCTAGAATAGGGGATGAACTTGGAATGCATTTCCTGCAGCTGGCTGGAAAAGAATGGCAGAAATATTCTGAGGTTTTAACCATAGGTATTTTGTTTTTCTGGGTTTTTTTTGTTCTACCTGAATTCATCTCAAAAGAGAGAATTTCCAAAGTAAAGAAGGGGAGAGGAAGCCAGTAAACACCCACCAGAGTTGTAGCACATTCATTAATGTTTGTGGTCTAACACTATGTGGTTCAGAGCAATGAATATGTCTGCTGTGTGGCATGGAGTTCTCCAAAAACCAGTTAATGAATATTTAATGAGGGCAAAATAGTTTCAATGGGACTACTTTAAAGACCGAGCAACTCGCTAAGCCAGGGTGAAGTAATATACTAGGGAAGAGGGAAAGGTTTCACATCAAAGTCATCACTCAGTCTGTGTTTTTCTCTACAATATTAAGTTTCAAAAAATGCATAAACCTGGCGCTTCAGGAAAATTTCTCTAACCTCGAGGAGTACTGGCTATTCTAAGATCTCATTCATACTTTCTGGCTTCCATCTAAATTTACAAGTGACATTGCTGAGAAATGCATTATAAGCCACGGTTTCTCTAAGGAAAGCTCTTAGTTGGCTAAACTGTGGAATTCCCAGTTACTCAGAACTTCTGTTGGCAAGAGTACTGCTTTAAAGATGAAGGAATTTGTTTTAATAGAAATTGGCCAAAGTAGGTTTTTTCCTCAGCGAATAATATAAAACTAGTATCATCAACACCCATTTTAGAGACACACATACACAACAGTCTGTCTTCTACCAGCTAAAAATGATGGGTTTCGAAATAATTGGGCATTCTGTACTGTATTTTAATTTTCACCACGTTTCAGGATATATTTGATTGTTTCCCCCACTGATTATGTTTAAAATGTGATTTGTTTGTTTATTTGAGTAAGGCAGTTTGAAGTCAGGCCACAAGTAAGAGATTGCTTTGTTTAAACTGGTTTTCCTTGCTTGGTCTTATCTTGTTTTATGCGTTCCACATCATCAGCAGGATATCCGAGAGATGCCTTATCCTACATGCATTCAGAATGGCTGCTGTGGAGAGATTACCAGCCCAGCTCTGGCATAAAGCCCCCTTTAGAATTTGTTGACTACAGCACTGTATCCCAAACCCACTGGCAATGACTAGGAAACACAAAATTGCTAAAACTTTCTATAGGGTCTTGTAGCTAGTTCAGTGGAAACTTTAGATCGTTTCCACCAAATTTGCTTTTCCCTTCCCACCCGCCTTGCTCCAGATTTTGACCTAGTTGTAAGGTTGTTGCTGCATAGTGGTTCCTGTGCCTGCCACAAGAGGTCTCTTCCTGTGTGACAAACCTGAAAACTAAGAGCCAAACATGTTTTTCCTGAGTGCTATTTCAGGCTCAAGTTCCACTTTCAATGCCACAGAAACTTCAGACATACTTGAGAGCAAATCTGTGTTTGCAGTAGTGACCAGAATCTGATCTGTAGATTCAGAATTGAGAGATATCTGAACACAACAAACAGAAATGATATTTGTGTGCTGAACTTAAGATATGCTCCAGCTACCTTTCCAATTTTTGCCTTTTGCCTTCTGGATGTTACAGCAGTTTCCTTGTTTCCCCACAAGCTGATGAGTGTGATGAGCATGTGCTGCACTCACAGGCCCAGTGCTCCCACGACAGGGTTTCATGTTTCTCATCAAAGGTGATGTTAAAGAGTTTATAATTTGATTTGCTGCGTTTTGAGACACCACAAATAAACTTCATGTCTCCCTTGAGACCCTACATATTTGCTGTTTCCTTTAATCTAGGATGTTCAGTGTTTGTTTGTGACATATGAATAATGTGACACTTATGAAAAATATTGTCTTCTGGGATGTTCTGTGATAGTTTCTAATGAGTAAGATGCTTCTTTTCGTCCCTCTAGTCGTTGGACCTTATGTCACAGTTTTGTGCACCAACTGCAAGGACAAAAGAAATAGACAACAGAAAAAGAAATGGGAAAGCGTGAAAGACCAGTGGGCAGCTGATAGGACCTAAGAAGATTCTATCGATTACAACTCTAGATTTTGTTGTGTCAAGTGATAAAAAAGTTCTTCAGATTTTAGTATGGACAGTGAATGTCCTAGATAGATAATGAAGTCACTTGAGTCTTATGAAAATTTTGCTGCATCAAGATTGGCAAAAGACATTTTCACTAAGTTTGTGTATTAGTGATGTGAGTACTATAGCTTGGAACACCAGCTCTTAGCATCCAACAGCAAGAAGATGGCCAGATTTTACTAAAAAAAAGTTATAATGTCTTTTCTATAAATTTATCTTACACCTTATATGTGGTAAATGAAGCGCTACTTACTATCAGTAATATAAAGGAAAAGAAAAAATATCCTATGTCAAACATATCCATGTTTCCTTTGTTTTTCCCCATGCTAGGCTTAGGCAAAGTCTAATGGCTGCCAAAATCATCACAAAAAATTCATGTGCCAAGTACAGTGGATCAGCAAAAGTTTTAGATGGAGAGAAGCCAAAATATTTTTCAAGAAAAATACTGAGGCTGAAGGTTTGGGGTGAACTCATAAAGAGCTATCCTCTGGCAGGCTAGGAGTCAATCTTATTTAAATTGCCCCTGCTTTTAATGTCAATACTTGGCAAACTTCCATTAGTCAGATAAAGGCACCATGATTTCAAAACACTGTAAACGATATATGTTACCTGATAGCATGCCTCATTTGACTCCCCTTTCCCCACCCATTCCTGAAAGAATCACACAGAACTTTATGGAGAGAGAAGTAGGACTTTTTTGGCTATCCTTCAAAACACAAATTAATTTCAAACAAAAAATACATGTAAGGAAATGATTTGGTTATGCCTTCTTATTCCAGAATCACTGTATTTTGTTCTATATTATTTAGTTTCTACTGCCTCTGGGGAAGTATTTTCCAGCCATGAAAAACTAATTTCTGGTGTTGTTCATGCACATAATCCTGTTGTTTTCCCATAACTTTTAAAAGATGCTGGTCACTTTACAGCTTACTGTACATTTTACCTTGGGCTCTGCAGCTCCTCAAAGAATGAATATGGAACTGCTGTAGCCAGTTGCATTCCTGACAGTAAGTGCACCCTGCAGGAAGGGCAGGCTATACAGTTATGTATCCTAAATAAGGAAAGAGAATGGCTTGAAAGAGAGGGCACAGAGCTAATGACCTGAATTGTGATCAAGACAATTGCACCAGTTCTTTCTACCAAGCAGCAGAATATACTTGAGTTTTCTTTGTTTTGAAACAAGTGATATCGTTCACCCAGTTAAAAACATTACTTGAGTGAATATTTATAAAAATCCTGCAAAAACGTTTCATTGTCATAGCACAATTGCTAAATTATACAAAAGCCTGGAAGACCACTTACAGATTCAACCAGTCTCTAATTTTACTTACAGGAGAATGAAAATAAAAGTACAGTCATCCAACAGTGCAATATACTGATGAATAGTAAATACCTGGGACACTGCCAGACTGATCCTAAAGAAGTATGTATCACATATGTGGTCAAGAAATAAATTGCATTTTTCATCCACCTTTGCTTGCCTCATTCATCCATCTCTGCCTGGACTACCTTAAGCATTCCAAACACTGAGTTACATCAAAGTCTCTGTCCAAAACAAAAA
>VZRN01003686.1:442542-460155 GCA_013397935.1 Dasyornis broadbenti
TTTTGTGGGGGGGTTGGTGGTGTCTATTTGTTTTGTTTTGTTTTTCTCATTTTACAGATGCTATTGTTTCAACTCTTTTGGAAGAATAAAAAAGAGTTCACAAATACATCATAATGATATACTTATTATTTGGACCTGCTGTAATATAGCTTTATGAACAAAAGCTGCAATTTAAAGATAACCAAGAAAAAAATCCTGCTATCACCTCTTCATTTACGGTTTTGATTATATTCAATAAATACTCATAGTTTGGTTTAAATCCAATTTGGAGACCCTGGAAGTCTTTTTGTCATCTTTGTCATTTAAAAGACTTAAAGATATCCCAATAGAATTCAGAAAGAAAAAAACACTGATAGAGAACAATCCATTAATAATCAAAATAGTTTCTTATAGCACAGTTGGATAGCAATATAGAAAACTGGTTCATATTCCCATTTTCAATCAGAATGTACATCAATCTTTGGGCTTTTTTATGCAACACCTCACACGCACATGTCCACACAAATGCAAAACACCACCACATTTACAGACACACTGGGGTGTGTTACTCAGCCCATAGGGATGCAATTGTGATGACAAATAAATATTTATTGATGATTTTCAGTCTTGATATGGCAGCTTGCATGATTTAACATGAGTTGGTATTTGACATTAAAATGATGCTGAGCACTTTGGTAAGAAGGCAAATAAAGCACAAAAGCAGTCATGGGTAAAAAATTTAAGATGCAAAGGAATGGCCTCTTGCGTGGTGAATTCATCAAAAATTATAAGAGGAAAATGTTATTTTGGATAAAATGGAGAGAGATTTTTCCTGAGCTTTCTTGAGAAAATTAACAAAAATCAAATTAAAACAAAACTACTTCAACCCCTCATCTCCCTTCAAAAATTTCCAACTTTCAAATGAAAAATGACATTTTGACTTAGAAACAATTTACTGTATGCCTTAAGAACCCAGTGAAATTCCAGAAAGAAATACTTAAGACAAAGTGACAGTCTTACGCTTTCAAGTCTTTCCCATCTCTGTTTTAGCCACCCCAATTTGTCTGTTCCTTGATACATCCATGAACAATACAAGCTCCCCAGAAACTCAGCTTTCACAAACAGATTTCTTTTTTACTGAAAACCCAAGACACTGTTGCATCTGGATCACGTCTGAAGATCTCACCATTGTCAATTTGATGCTGTAATCCTGTAATATATGTTTTACCTTCATTCATTCAGCAGGAAGGGAGAGTTTGAGCCAAAACCTGTATGTACTTTAGTTTAAAAAAAAAAAAAAAATTGTTACATAGATAACATAGAACAGTGATCTGTTTTTATTTTTCATTTCATCCCTCTTGTTAGGAGGGATATAACTAGCTTATTTATAACGTGTTATTGGCTGTTTCTTCCACATATAGCCTTGTATATCACAAATCTGGTAATCTATCTATTATATCAAATGATTTACAGCACCTTGAGAAGATGTCATTACAGAGACTGACTTAGCAATAGATCATATAGTTCATTGGCTACTTCAGTGCATAAAGGCAATCACAAAAGGTGGATTAGATAGAGAACGGCGAATGGGTTTGTGGAGCACTGGCATCTATGGCACCTGCAAGGTGCTGAGCTGAGAGCGTTGAGGTCACAGCTTCTGGTTGATGGGGCAGGAAAATTTAATTTGTGGAAATGTCTCTGAGGCTTTTCCCTACAACTTTCTCGAAACTGATACGGATTGTTTCACCCCTTTGTTGATAATTTCTAGTGACCATCCTCTCAACTCCACCCAATTACTCTGCAAAGCATTGCACCGCATTCTCAAGCTGTCTGAAGCGTGGAGAAATCTTTCATTGAATAAATCTGTCCTAGTGCAAAGTGGTATCACTCTGAAAGTGAAATCTTGATGGTTCTGAAACCAGTGTTAGGCCTCACATGGCCTTCACAGAGGCTGAATTTCCCCCTGCAGACTACACTGAGTTGCTCCTCTCTTTGCTGGGGACAACGTGATCTGTAACTGCAGGCAAATTACAGTCTTCTCTTTCTCACTTACCAGACAGATACATGAGTAGCATATATTATACCTGCCTTATACATTTCCTCTCTTATTGTCAGTTTGAATGCACACTGACAACACAGTCCTAACTCAGCACAGCATTTTAAGCACATGTTTAAGCTTAAACCAGAGCGAAGCCTATCCTCAAACTTTGCTGAACTAACATCTTTAAACACATCATCATGGCTATTTGTTCTTTCCCGCTTGGCATGCACTGTGTTGGAGAGGGCCAAATTTCATCTGTACTATTACATTTCCGTCCTTTTAGAGCAAAATTATTTTCCTGAGGTCTTAATGTGCATGTGAGCTAAGACTGTATTTCCAGACAAAATTGTCTCAAATTTTAACGTAATCAGATATGGCAGAATTTGGCTTGATAGGAAAATCTGGACAGTTGGATAGAACTATAAAATTTAGAGGAATATGTAGTCCAATTTTGCTTCTGCCATTCTTCTAAAACCACTAAAACACGGGACTGGCAGTGGATACACTTGGGATGAAAGTAAGAAAGCTAATATTGCACCATCATGATTGTTATCTGTCGTATTTCTTGTACAGATACTCTTATTTATGTTCCTAGGTGCACTTTACCCATCCCAAAAGGGGGAATAAGAAAATATATTTACAGATGTCATCTGTTGTTGAACTGCTATTACAGAATAGCCATTCTAGTCTATTTTGTTTTGGATAAAAAACAGTCTCAGTTTTTAAATACTCGAATAAAAATGTTTTTGTTTCATATTTGTTTTGCTGATTTCCTTTTCTGTGCAGAGGGATGTTATCTGTGTGAATCTACAACACTGAAATCTTCAATGCTTCAGAAAAGTTTGAGACTAGGAAATCTGTGTGTCTTTTATCCTCTGAATATGATTAATGATGCTTTGTGTTTTGCAAGACGTTATTAAAAACAGAAGCCTATGACTTCATTGTCTCTGACAACGACTTTGAACGTGGGGTCAGCTATTCCACTTTTACATTTCTTTGCAAGATTAAAAGAGAGTAAAAACTATTGCATTGGGAAGGGGGGAGCTTCACACAGATGTAACAAAGCAGAATACACACACGTTTTCAATATGCTTCTTCCAATGAAAATTCACCTCATTCACATGATACTGCTGGTAAGCAAACACTAGTGACAGGCAAATCTAGCCGTCAGGAAAATATACTGGGTTCAGGATTACCTCAAGTACCACATGCTAGAATTGTTGAAAATCTTAAGGAAAGAGTTCAGAGTTTGACTGAGAAAATTACAAGTAACAGATGCATTTTTTTGGTTGCATTCCTGGACATTCAGTGATGGTGAAGAAAGTAATAATGCAGAAGCGAAACAAAGTGTGCAATAGCAAAAATTTATTTGAAAATATTAGTGAGCAATTACATGTCAGTATTTTTTATTTTCATATAAAATACACTACTTTCACAAGTTGACTGTGCTAAACCTTTATAAAGTTTATATGCAGTATTGCTTACAGTGCTGGAAATGCTAGATCTTCCTTTAATATCTAAACAGGAAATTATTCGCTCTTTTTAAGCTATTCTGTTCATCTGTGATGCATTATTTTATTGAATTTCTGCAATGTAAGGGTTATTTTTTTTTTCCTTAAATCTTCACCTTTCATGAATGTCAACAACATTCCCACTGTACGAAAAGCCTAAAGGAGGAACTGAAAACCTCACAGAAATTAATGGCAAAATTCAAAATTATTTCAGCAACGGTGACGTTTTGCTAAGTCAAGCTGGACTACAGTTGCAATAAAACCACTGTTGCTTTGACTATGGACAGAGGAATGAATGTTATCTAACACTGGCAGTTTTCTGCCTCCACAGCACTCATTCAGAGAAGTCACTAGAAAATCATGGTACTTTGTCAGCTGATTATGTTTTTCACTGTCTTTCACTTTGTTGTAAAATTTTGTCTGTCAAATGGAACTTGCTGCAGCTGGCTAGAAAACATGAGACTATTATACAGTTATAAATTTATCTTGCATATTATCAGGGTCCCTTTTTTGAGGTCTGCTCTGACCTTTTAGGGTTTCATCTGCCTTAAATGACACTGTAAACAGGCAGCAATGTAAAATAAATTTGATTCAAGATATAGTAAAGGAAGGGCTGGAAACATCAGTAAATATTCCATTGGAGATTCTTCTATTCGGATGTTCTCTGCCTTAACCAGAAGATTTTTCTGAACTTCTGATTTAACAGAAATCTAAAATGTCTCCTGTAATATGATATGCTTGTTCACTTTTTACCCATTTAACGATTTTAAAATCATATCCCCCACCATCTGTTGCTCAAGAATCAGATAGAAATCATTATTAAATATTTCATACTAACACTGAAACACAAGACTTTTTCTGAGTTTAGTCTTGAAAATTAATCCAAACTGTGAAGAATAATAGGACCCTTTTTGTTTCTGTGCAGTAGAATAAGAAAGAACTGACTGCTATTTGGAATGGTGGTTTTACCAGCTAGACTTGTGGAAAATGGGATTATGGTTCTCACATTTGCAGAAATTTTGACCTGTCTGATACAAGGATAAAAGAGAAATATTTTAAAAAAAAGTAAATTTCACTGAGTTTTATTTACACTGGAATGTGCATCATGAATCTTAATATTACTGCTGAGGGGCCCTCACCAGCCTGTAAACATTCCTAAAACCTAAACTCAGAATTGCTTTATTGCACTGCAATAAAACTAGATAGAAGGTAGATTTAGTAAATTCTGTTACATTTTTCTAACAATAGAGAAAAGCCTGAAAAAAACCTCACAAGAATATTTTGCCCTGACATACATGTATTTTCTTAAATAGGAGAAATGTAAACGTTTCCTCAAGGAACATGCACAAGGAGGGGTTTTATTTACCAAATAAAGGTAAAATTCCATGGCAGCCCCTTTAAGTATTGCTCTACTGATATTTTGTTTGTGTAAATAACAAGTTTTCTACTATAAGCAATGATTTTATTATCTAGTCAGAAGTATGTCACACTGGGATGCTCTGATACATGAAGATGTGTCTTTTATACAAACAACTTAAGTAATATGCAAAGTATATGAAACACACATACATGAATATAAAAGATCATTTTCTTGAAAGTGTAACATAACTGTGTCAGTGTTATCCACTGATGGATTCTGCACTTTCTCATCAATAGTACAAACCTGAAGAGGTCCATTACTTCATACAGTAACAGAGCTGATCTTGTTTTAGTTTAACCAAGAGCAGGCTCCTGTCCATTCTTCCTGGTTTCTCGTCATAATCAGTTTCAGAGTATTACTGTTCTAATGTTACATACACCTCACTGGTTACCAGGCCACAACCTGACCTTAAATTTGTATGAAAAATTAAGTGGAAGGCAGACGATTGAGCTGTGGTTTCTTTCAGTTTCATATCATTGCCCTTGCATCTGGCGGGGAGCTAAAAAAAAAGGGGGGAAAAAAAAAAAAAAAAGGCAGCTGCCTGATACCATAATGTCACTTTTAAGTTTTACACTGAAAAAGCACTAAGCAGGGCTTACTCAGAGTCATTTTTCAGCCAATTCTTCTTCCTGGAAATGTGATGATGTGAAGACAGACAGAGCCGAGGGAAGAAATAGTCCAAAAGCCATCTCCCTCACTCTATTATTACGAATCACCCCTGTTATAGAAGGAAAACTACACATACTCAGCATGCTTCAAAGAAGGAAAATGATGTGACAAAGCTATGAAGTTAAATTAAACAGATCTGATCTACACAACCAATTTCATGTCTGCATATTTTTCTGTGTAATTAAAAAATAGCTTGAGATGGTTCTTACAGTATGTGACATCAAGTTAATATAGTAAATCAGAATGTAATAAAGTAACACATCTGTCCAAAAGATCTTCATGGATTGAGTTTGGTTGATCAAGTTAATTGAATTAAGAATTTTTTTTGTAGTGCTAAGGTAAAGCTAGCTTATAAATACCAAGCACTTTGAATTAAGTTCGTACAATATTTCAAACCCATTGCCTTAAAACCTGATACTTCATGATTTTAAAATATTTGTGTACCAGTAAGTACATTTTAAGATTAGACAGATACTCATACTGGCATGTGTAAGTTCCAGAATTAGACAATATGTGACTTTAAAAATGAGACTTCTCAGTTCTCAGTTCATCTTTCTCTTTCTTCATAAGAAATTTTTACACAGCAGAAACGAATGCAGCAAACTTCTTAAAGAACACATTTCCTTTAAGCCCTCAGTGAGGCAGATAATCTGTCAAATACGTCGTGGTAGTTATAAATATGTGGGCAATTAACAGCAGACAAAATATTCACTGCTGCATTGCTGATGCATTAAAAATTCCTTTGAAATTTATGGAGGAGCATGGCAGGAGACTACCTCTTTCAGCCCAAAGAGACCTTCCAAAAATAATAGACATGTTCTCCTATGAGCATTTAAAGAGAACTACTAGCAAAACTACAACAATGCGGTAGAGATTTAGAACGTTGACAGTAGATATGGGAACATGATTTACCCAGAAAACTTCATCAGAAAAAATGGAATGGATTTTCCGTTGCGTTTTCAGCTTTGAGAGGAGGTATCATCCTTGGTGTCTCTCTTGCTCCTTTCTTGGGCACAGACTGCAGACTGAAGAAGAAAACTAAACAAAAACTATTTCCTTTATATACATACAAATCACCAAAAAAATATTGTGGCCTCCTAAAAGAGAGTATGTTGGTGGCTGTGGACACTTAGCTGACTTCTATACTTGAGTTAATAATATTAAGCACCACACTAATTAGCAGACTAAATGCAGAACTTGTAAGGCAGGGTTTGCCTGACCTGTTTGAGACTATGCTTCTGCATTATGATAGAATGAATTTGGCCTAACCGTTCCAGCCTCTCTTCACTGATTTGCATCATGAAATAGATCTCTATCAGATGAAACAAGTTCCTAGAGAAATGGCTTAATATAGCTTTGGAGGAGACAGCAGATATTATGTCAGCAGCTCTTTTCATGGTGTTGTTGTTAACATCTCTGCCCAAATTATAGTGTTATACTGGAAAATTTGAAGAAAAAATGTTTTTCCAAGGTTTTTTCCTCCATGTTTTTTCACCATTTCAATGAATTAACTTCAGTGAGGTCATCTCAGTCTTCAGAGGGTGATAAAGCAGTTAGGTCCATTTTTTTCTGCTGACTCCTCTCCAACATCTAAGGACTCTGGACAAAAGATATTTTTGTTAAAACGCCAGCACTCTTTCCCTTCTAATATGATACAAGACTTCACGATACACTTTTCTGATCTTTCCTTCCTCGCCGCCTCAAGCGAAATTGGGATACATCTACCCAACAGCTGACTAGTTAGTTTTAAAAGAACTGGGCTGGGAAGATAAGGTGTGATGTAACAGAGACGTAAAGACACACAGCTGTTTGCGTGTGGTTTCCATGCAGTGTACAGAGCACTACAAGCCAACATTAACAGAACGCCACAGCCAGCCTCAGGTTGCTGTCCAGGTCCAGTGCAATTTTTGCCGTAGCTCCAACGTGGCACCAATCAGTTGAAGGATTTACTGCCTCTGGTTGTGATACAAGTCTCCAGGCCTTTCCTAGTAAAATTTTAACTAGTTGGGTTTTTTTTTTCTCCCCAGCTGTTATCTAGTTCATTGACTTCCAAACCCCTGCTGACCTTCACACTTTCTCACATATCAGCTTGTATGCCGTTCAGCTGATCCGACTGAAAATGATATAAATGCTGTACTCTACAGACTCATGGGCTAGCACTGACAGACACCTCAGTGATCACCCACAGTCAGACCACAGTGCAGAATCACTGATTTGCCTCTTTTTGTTGTCTTGTTCACTCAGGGCAAACAACATTGTCCTATGACCTACTTTAGCTTGTAATACAAAAATAATGAAGATGACTCAAAGAGAAAACACTAAAGCAAAAAACCTTCTTGTTTCAATAAACATCCACATTCCTTTCCAATGTATGTGTTACCGAAAATTGAAGAATAGAAAAGTAGATAAAATGTGGCTTTGATTAAAAACAATATTTGTTGATTTTTTCGTAATTTAGTTACGAAAAACCTACATAATCAATAAGTTCCAGAGCAATGGTTAGTTATTAAATTAATTCAGATTAAAAAAAATAAATAAATCTGGGAATATTAATCATGACTGGGCAAGAAATCCTATTTATTTGCTAGAAACTCAATTTTTAACATTATGGATTTGGTTTGTGGTAGTGTGCTTGTTAATGAGAGATTCAAATTAATTTCAGCTGATGCCAGGAAAAGAGCATGTTCAGCATTGTTGGGTCATACATATGCGAGGAATACCATGGCTGTTTTATTAGACTGTGAAATTACTACCCACTCTTACAGAATAATAAAAAATATATTATGGAAAGGGTCTTTATGCAATTTCTAGCTATAAATGATAAATATGTTTTGCACTCTAGGCAGTAATATTTGCTCTAAATGCATACCATATAGCACTTCAGTTTGAAACGAGGGAAAAGTCTACCCAAACTCAAAACCATATGCTATGGCTAATGCCCTTTGGAATTTGCAAGCAGACGTTTTGTATAATTATTCCTACTTAACAGCGTTATGGAGGAGAATGCAGCAATGGATGACAGGATCTGAAGTACTCTAACCTAATTTAGATATAGACTTCTAATTATTGATTGTTTTTTAGTCTAATGAGTTAGTAAATGTTCAAAGAAAAGACAGAGATTTTAATTACTTCTCTTTATCTAACCATTTCTCAAGAAAGAGTCACAATATTGGTTCATTAAAAAAAATATATATAAGAAAAATAACAATAATTTAGATTTACCTGGGGACATAAACCCGTGGAATCACAATTTAAAGATTTTATTATCCTCAGTAAACTCAATATCCTGTATTACAAAGAAAAATTGAGTAAGGTTTTGGTAATTACAAAGTACTAAATTTTGTATTTCTGTTAGTATAAAGGAATAAATCAAATATTGTATATTTTTATATTTTAATGTATATTTATATGTATTTATATATTTAATTTTTATTTAAATATTTTATTTATATTTTAATGTTCAGGACATACAAATCACTAAAATCACAATATTATTTCTAAAATCTTAGTGGGAAGATACGGAAAACCACAGAATAACATTTTAACTTTTTTTAGTTTCAATGAAAATAAAATTTAATAGAACTTACATACTTAATGAATGACCATTGTATCGCAAAACCACTCATTACCTTTATTACACTCAGAGACAGTACAAGGAAAGTTGCTCTAGCAAAACTTCTTAATTTATGCAAAATGCTGTGTCTTCAGAACTCTTAGAAAATCTGGTTTGAAGTTTTTACAAAAAAATTGTACAATTTCTGTTTTAAATAGGATTCTACGGATTAAATAGAAAAAGCTCACAGAAGTGTTCATGACCTTCTGCTCTCTTTATTAAGATTTTTTACTTCAGGTCACTGCTTTCCTTCATTTAGTTGGTCACAGTTAGAACACCCCACCGCTGAAGTACAGAGGCATAGACATTAAAAATTGTAGGTGTGATAATATCAAACATCTATTGGCATTTTGTGTCATGCGGACCTGCTCCCTGAAAGGTTAGATGACAACATAGATATATATGTAAAAAAGCTAAAAAACCCCATCATAAGACAGTTTATGTTCGTCTTTCTATGACCTGAGTTATATCAATGGGAAATTTTTTGTGAACAGAAGCTTGTGTCAAGATATTAAAAAAGAAAAACAAGTGAAAGAACAAAATTATAACCTCAGTGGAAAGTAACTTATTTTCAATTTGGTGACAAAATATGACAATTGTAAATTAAGAGTGTAGTTTTGAAATTTATCTACTCATTTTCTTCCCTAGAGTTTACTAAATTATAGTGTCCGAAACATCTTGATTTTTGGATACCATTCAGTTCTTATTAGGGCTTATTGTGTTTTTAAATTTAGATTAAGCAATAGCTCCTTACTAACAGTTCCAAGTTTTCCTTGAAAAAACACAACCCACATTCAGAAATCTCTTTAAAAGACCTTTGTTACTATCCAGAAACACCGAGGGGCAAACCCTAAATAATTGATACAATTCTTAAGATTAAACAGCAAAAATCCCCAAAAAATACTTAGCAGATGAAGGAAAATAGATGTAAGAACATCCAATAAACCAAGACAGATTACAATACAGAGCCAAAAGTGAATCACGAAAGTTCAAGGTTCGCTTTGAAAAGAATTTAATAAATTTAATTATTTTCCTCACCCTGTGGACATGTTGTCATCTTACATGTAACACCTTTTCCCTACAATTCCATTTAGTAACAGGATTTGAGATCCATTCACATCACTAAACAGCTCACCTTTTTTTTCATTCTTTCTTTTTCTTTTTCTCCCAAGAAGCATAGGTAGAAGGGTTTCTCTTTCCATCTGGATTTTTTCCTGCAGACTTCTTTTTCCTGGAAAGCCACTTCTGAAAGTTAAACCAAAACAAAAGTTGTGTGGGTGTCTGTATTTTATTAAAATTTGGTTAGAAAAAAATTCAGTGATGTATTCAGACTCAAATTTGAGGCCTAGAGTAATGAACTAAATATTTCTTTAAACACACTTATTTAAAAGATTAATTTAAAAAAATGCTTTCTTCCCACCAGATTAAACCATATATCTGAATAGTCTGGATATCCCATGGAGCTATTTGTGTACTAGTTAGTGGTGACTGACAGGACTACCCAGTGTGTCAATGTGTGTCTTGTTTTGGTTTATCAGATAACTGGTGAAATGTAACACTGATGGTGTCAGATTCCTATTTACAGTATTGTTGGATAAACAAAAACTGCACAGGATTGTTTGGGATTTTTCACTCATTTGAATTCTTAATTTGTCTTTCTTGTAATGTCCCTGTTTCTCATTAACAGCATTTAAGAAGGGCTTAACTCCCTTTTTGCCTTTACCAAGTAGACCATGTCCAGTTTTACATGCAAGAAGATCTTTCTACTGTTATTACGATTTATGCCACAGAAACACACAAATAAAAACACACAACGATCTTTATTCCTTTTTTCCAAGTTTAGGTTTGGCCACCTTGATAGAAATAATTTGTGTATGAAAACAATTTTATGCTGTGTAGAATGAGGTTTATACTGTGTGGAAAGATGTTTTTGGCAGCATAGAATAATTCCAAAGCTTCCTGTCAGTAACTCAAACAGCTGTACTGACCGAAATTCCAAGCATGCATTGGGAATTCTCAGTTTTGACTGTACAAAACTAGGAGGGTTATAAATTAGTTCATTTTACTAATGAAATTAGCTCACCTTGCTTAAGATGAAAGCAAGACAAGCAACCCAAAGAAACCTGACCTTAGATTTGCTACTCCGGCTATCCAGCCCTAGTAGATAGTAAGAAACATGAAGTTCCAGAGAACTTCCGTCTCAAATATGTCTTTTGAAGCTCTTATTATTTAGGCAACAGCTTGTGACATGTTCTTCATTATTTCCCATTTATGATGTCATTATTAAAATATAATATTTAGTATTGTAGAGGTCCAAGACAGTACTAAACTTGTACTTCTGTCAGAATAAGAAATTAATCTCCAAACTCACTCATACATAAAAGTATTTTTCAACAGATCACTAAAGCTTAGAGAAAAATAAGATTTGAGACTACTGAAATTTACTGATGTTATCAGACTACCCTTCTTTGTTGTTTTGTCTGTTCCTCAATTTCCATCAATTATCCTGCACTAAAAATACAGTGTAAAGCCTTAATTACTACAGAAATGGAATCTGACAGATATAATATCTGCTACTATGAATTACTGAAAATTTACTTCCACGCGCTCTAAGTAGGATAGATAAATTATTAAGAGTCCAATACCTCAAATTATATTTACCCAACAATAATAAAATATCTAGAAGTTCTAGAAAGGTGAAGTGCTTTCTTCTCAAATCAACAATCTGGTGACCTTAAAAAAAAATTGTACAGTTTCCATTCATTTGCATTATCTTCTCCTGAAATCTGAATCTGAATACAATTAAAGTATGACTCTAGAATGTAATGCAGAGTGACATGATTTGAAAAGCAATTCCTTTGTATTGTAAATACTGCAATGGTTAGCATGTTGATGAATGAAATAAATAAAGAGGAGTACTGCTGACCTATTGGAAGCAGACAGGGTGGAGTTAGGATTAGTTTTCCAAAGACCTTACTGAATTCACGGTTACATTTTTCTTACAAGTTAAGCCATTGACTGGCTTTCATCTGGAATTTCATGCGTTCCAAAGCTGTGGTGAGATGTTCCCTCTCCTTTCGTGATGTAGAAGCAACAGTGGGTTGTCTTTATTAAAATAAATAGAATCCTCACACTGAACATCTTAGAGGACTCAGTTCAAAGGACTTGAATGATACCTGGTACATGAAGTGCATGAATCTTTCATGGCAGAGACTGTGCCCTTGGCTAAGCGGTTGTATTCCTTCACTTTGCAGGTTTTCTCACTTTTGAAAAACACTATTTCAGTAAAGCAATAAAGGCTGCAAAAAGTCCAGAACATAGCACTATCTGTGTTGCTATGAAGAAAATGAATTCTCTCCCATACATAACTGGTACAATAACAAAATGGCATTACAGCAGATACTTCTCTGGGCAAAAAAACCTAAGAGTTCTTGTTAAGTTAGGATAAAAACCAGAAAAATGTCCAGAGGTCTGTGAAGACCTCTCCAAAATACTTCAAAACGAAACTTTAATCCGCATTAGGCAGAACCAGACCCAGGGTACCAAATAGTGACGACAACATAAGTTAATATGCTCCTCATGCAACATAAATTATGGAACATAATCCAAAGATTAAAGTATTCTCTGCTGTCCTCTATTAAATTATAGGAGCTTGGGAAGAAAAAGCAAGTAAAGCATGACTTCAAAAGAGAAGTTGATGTCCAAAAGAGGCAGAAACAACTTTCTAAATAAGTAGGAAGGAAATTTTGGGTCCATTAAGTCAATTATGCCATTTACTCACCTACCAATATATCCCTTTGCATAGTACAGCTTTGATCTATTTTAGTTTCTCTTTCTTTGTATGAGTTATCTAAAGAAACTGCAAATTGATTAGCTGAGGGATAAGAGGTACTCAAAAATGTTGATGTCCTTCTGAATTGCCTAAGGCAGAGTGGGGGAGAAATTTGCAAAAGTGAGAATTATGTCCCCACTATTAATGTAGTCAATATTTACACGGATTAACTGAGGATGAAGAAGGGAAAAATAAAAAATGTTCTCTTACAAATTGGAAAACACTATAAAATTTCCATGAGAGAATACGAGTAAAATTGAGTCACTCATGTTCTGGAAATGCAGTTTTGGCTGAGATGAGTGATGGTGGTGATATAAGAACATGGTAACTGAATTTTTTTTATTTTCTGAAAAGACAAATCCCTGATTTGTGAATTTAGTTTCAAAATTTCATTTTCTAAGCTCTAACTCTTTGAGATTTCCTGCAATACCAAATGAAATTATAAAAGGAACAGCACAGAAAATATGTAGAGAACTCTTACTAAATAGAAGCATCTCTATATAAGTTTGAAGTCACATCTGCTGTACTGCTATTTACATTGCGATACTTTTGGTGAGACAAATATTACACAAGTCTAGGAATGTGAGTGACTATAAAGCCTGAAAACAGGACCAATTACTGGTGAGAGACACTCCACAGCTTAGATGTGCAAAACTAAACTGGTTTGCAGTGAAACTCATTACTTCATGCTTTGCAAAAAAATGTAAGGTTTATAATAAAACTAATCTGGTTTTAAATTAAAGAAAAATTATATGTACAAGAGGAATATCAGTTAGTAGTAACAGTTTTCATGTCATTTCCTTCTCAAGCTGACAGTGAGCTTCAATGTATGTATTTCCATGCTCTAGGAGATGTCTTTTTAATCCTCTCTACAAATCAATAACAATAGTTTAACTGTCAGAAAGTATGGCCAGTTTTACAGTACTTAAAAAAATTGTAATCATCGTGATTTTAATTAGGTTCTTACAATCAACCAAGCTTCATATTAATTAACAACCTTAGAAGACATAGGTTGGGGGTACTTTAGTTATTTAGGGTGCTTAATATCGTATCTTTGCTACATTTCCATGGAACAATAGCAAACATAAGGACCGGGTGATCCTTAGTGCTAATGTAAATTTTAATTAATCTGAGGATCCTTCTCACTTTGGGATCATATATTGTTTATGGTGGGTTCATGTCATACCAGCGCCAGGATTCCAAGACCTGAGGCAACAATGGCTGCTTCAAGTCTACAGATCAGCTAGATTTAAGATTGATCAGATCCTGTTCTTTCAGTGAAGTTGCCCAGGTTTGCCCACTGACTTCAGCGAGCAGAAGAGCAAGAGCAGGCTTCTGATTTCCTTCCACTTTTAACTGTTTATTTGCCATACCAAACATTGCATATATTGACATGAGACTCAGTAGCAGTGAGCCCTTTGAAACACGCAAGATGATTGTTAATGGATTAAAGGCTCCCCACTTCTATCTTCTAGCCACTAAAATCTGCAATTACAAAACGAGTCTTGATCTCTGGAAACCATGCCTTGTTAAATTTCCTTAGCAGACAAGATGGTGCTGTGTAGCATGACATGTGGTTACTGTTAGCCACATCCTTGCTGTAAGTTACCACCGTGTAGCTAAGATAATAAGATGTGACAAATGGCAAGGCACGGCAAGTCATTCTGTGGAGTTTCCTTTGGAATATAAAAACTGTCTAAGAAGAGGCTTATGCTGCTTTTCACTATCCATTTGCTCATGCATGTAGTGAACAGCCATTAACTTGAATTTGAGCTGCACTGGTCTAAAAAGAAGCAAGGAAAAAGTCCTAGGTTCAATCTATTATTGAAAAATGACGAAGCAAGGCAGAGTTAGACATTGCAGATTGCATATACACTTGGGTCATTTATTTGGATACAATTTCATCTAAAATAGACTTTTCTTTTTTTTTTTAATCAAAGCCTAATTTTTCTGTTTAGGCCCACGAAACTCTAGGATAGAGTGGCAGCTGCCCATGAGGTAAGATTTTGCTATTGGGCATGTGCAAAGCCAACAGCAATGAAATGATTCTATTGCTTTGCAGTTTTGACCTTCAAAAATAAGATTTCCAAAGTAGAAAATTGCAAATCTCCTACTTTTTTTTTTTTTTTTTTTTTTTTTTTTTTCCCCACACAAACACAGGGGGGGGTTTTTTTTTTTTTNCTTTTTCAGACTGTGATCTTTCTCTTTTTTTTTTTTTTTTTTTTTTTTTTTTTTTCCCAGCACAGACACAGTGTGGGCGTTTTTGTTTTGATTTATTGATGCTCTTAGACTTTATTAATTGTCTTTTGAATTGCTATTACTCCAAAAGGTTTTTGAATAAAGAGAGGAGGCTGGAGGGAATGATAATTTTCTTCTGTAAGAAAGGAAAATACACAGCACTTCTTAAGGATAGAAAGTTAGAAACATTTCAAAAGGCCTTTCACAGCTGTTTGGCTTCCCACAGATTATAGAACTACCAGAAATAGCTGCAGGCAAAAATGACTTCAGTGAGTATTGGGAGCTTGGACAAAATGTTAAAAACCACATATAATTCAGTTATATTCTGGTGTTTAGATACAGCAACATAAAACAAGCAAAGTGGTAATTATTTGGAGAATGATTTTTTTAACCTTGTTTTTAAAAGAAAAAAATGAAAACTTTTTTGCTACATTTATTTTCTGACTTCTGTTGTATAAAGTATAAAAACATGTTATGACAGATATAAAAATTAATCTATAGGTATGAATTTTTATTGAAGATCATAATATTGAAACAGAAATTTTTTTTAAGAAATTGAGGTCAGAACAAAAACTCCAGCCAGAGGAGGTGATTGTTCCACCCTGTCCAACCACTCGCCAGGTTACTGACCATGGCCATTCACTCATCTTTCTCTCCCTCCTCACTCTTCCTTCCAAGGTTGCCTTCATCTCATTCAGTTCTGTTAAGTCCTGGGCAGAAAAATGCTGCTAAAACCACAAATGCTGTTGACTGTGGAATTGCAGCCAGACTAGGGGCACAAACCATTTCACATGGATCAGTGAGAGCTAGAGCAGCATCTCTGACTGTCATCGTTGTAAAAAACTGATGCATTACGTCCACTTCTTAGTCCTTTAGACACTCACCGTCTGAATTCTCATCTGTTACACCTACTGTCCTACAGGGTTAAAAAGATTTGCAGCCTGTAGCCAGTCTTATATGTTATCCTACCTATTTTTGGCTTTTTACATATCTACAAGGTATTGATTTTCGTAGCTGCTAACAGAGGTCTGAACAGTAATAGCCTCCTGGAGTTTTTTACATCTTGCTCCTCTCAGGACTTTCTGGTCATGAACAATTTCCATTGGCTAGAGCACGCACGAGCCTTCAAAATGTGAACAAAATATCACTATAAAGGGCATGGTGGAATGATTGAGATGTGCATCTTATGTGCTCATGGATTTGCCGTCGTCAGTGCGTCCTGCGCATTGACAGGGTTTGGAGCTGCCTTACTGGGGGTAGACAAGAATTGTTAAGCCATTCATAGTCGCAAGAGGATCTAGGCACAGGAATGTGCATTTTTACAGCCCTTTCGCAAGGCAACAGATGGCAATTCAACAATCCATTTTTCTGTGCTCTGCTCTCCAAAGGAAAAATTGTGCTCCTATGGTGATGGTGAATTTATTAAACATTCTACAGTCATCCTGCATATCCAAGTAAAATCTGTAAAGAAAGTGCTTTTTCTTTGTTGAATTATCTCAACTTTGGTAGACTAGACGGTTAATTTGGAATAAGGGATGAAGAGCCCTAGACATCCTGGTTCTGTTTTATTCTTCACTATTTTGATAATACTAAATATTAATTTCTGCAAATAATTTAATTTTTTTTTTCACAGAGACAGTTGCTGATAATCAAAATTTACCTTCAAATATTTAATCAAGAAATTTATCACGGCTAATGTCATATGGGATTTTTTCTTTTACATTTTAGTTTAAATTTTTAACATTTTCATTAAAATCACAGCTAATTTTAACCTGTTTTTAATTTAGTTGCATGAGAATTACTTTAAAATATCTCACCTAATGTCATTTACCAATCTTCTTACACCTGCTTAATCTCCACAAGATATGCATATTTAAGTCACTGTGTGCTAGAAATCAGACAAATGTAGAAGGAAAAAAACGTGCATTTTAGTCAATAGCTACGTTGCTGTCATTTCATAGAACATATATATAAAGCATTTTACGTATTACATTGAAATGTATTTTCTAGTCTGAGTTATTATTTCCAGTCTGAGTAACCATATGGAAGCAGAAAACTATTCAAAAAATGAAAATAAGATGGTTTATATCACCTGCATAACTTGTTTTGTTCTCTGCCTTCAGGCTTCAAAACCCGCTTCCCATACTTTTTCCTTTCTTTAAAAATAATGTACATCAGCTTAATTTATCCCAGGTCCTAACAGAAGGATCAGATTTTAAGCATTTAATGCTGTGGTTTCAAATCCAATTTAACAGTGTTCATCGTTTCAGAAGTGGCAGAATCCAAAGTAAGCTTTAAAAAAAAAAAAAA
>VZRN01003686.1:460214-580049 GCA_013397935.1 Dasyornis broadbenti
AAAAAAAAGACAGAAAAAGAAGTAAAAAAGATCAAGCTGTTTAGGGCATGCACTTTTTTTTAAGGTAGAGTTTTACTATGAAGCTATAACCTGAAGAGTGTTTCTAAAGGTGTTAGTTAGGAATATTTCTCATTTTAAGAACTGTTTCTTAACGAAAAAAAGCAAAGTTTTGAAGGACAGCCTTTTGTGTATGCACAATTTTTTGTGTACTTCTGATGTGCCCTACTGAAATTAGTGGATAGGAAGACAGTACTTCAAATTTTAAGGAAAAAAAATCCCAAATCCACTTCAATACACAATTAATTATGTGCTGCTGAATCTAAGTATGAGGAAGGTGGTAAAAGAAGATTCTTCCTCCTCAAGGGATTGTCTGAGCAGTTTTGGCTTGACACTCCTGTAGGATACAGGAACATCCCTTTTATCTGCTGCCTTTATGATGTGCTGGGGAGCAACCTCTGCCACCTGGCGCTATCTGCACATGAGTTCACTTTCCTGCTTGTCAAATCTACAATCATTAGGGGATTACTCTCTGCGTTTCCACTGTCTGTAGGGTGCAAACCCTAGAGGAAAGATCCTAAGCAGGGTACAGAACACCATCAAGGACTCATCAGGTCAAAATTGGCAATACTGCTTGCAGCAGGTAACATTTGCTTTGTAAGTATTTCCATGCCCCCTGTGTGAGCAGCAAGTGCTATTCACAGGTTCAGTTCTACTGAATTCAGAACTGGGTCTCTTACTGGAAATCAGTCTTTGTCTACAGGACAAACAGAGAACTGGAATGAGAAATAATTGGGTTCTGTGTCCACACAGAGCTTATAATTGATGGAGACCAGAAGGGAACTTGCTGCGAGAAACAAGTCCTGGTATAAGGCTTTCACAAGAGTAGTAAATGACTCCCAAATACACGATTGTGATTGCCAAACATCTGCATGACTAACAGAAAATATACATTAGTGTTGGATATCTTTCTTCCCTTCCCAGGAAATCCTGCTCACTTTGCCTTATTTTCCTTCACGGAAATTTGTTGCTGATTATAACCCAAATATAAAGTTAATAAATAAGATAGGAATTGATTTAAATTGGGATTTCAATGGGCAATACAGACTTTCTTAAGGCACAACTTGTCTGTTGGAGGAATTTTGGGTGCAGTATCTTACGTGGGCATAAATCAGCAGTGGTGGTACCGCTGAGGCTTCAGGGGTAACAGTGAAGCAGCACCTTCCTTGGAACCATTGTAAAATTGCTTGAATTGACTGACAGCTTCTCAGAGGCTGTGACAGGAGACTGCATGGATAACCTGATTTTGATGTTGGAAAGAAGACAAACATTAGCGGCTACAGAAGGTGAAATACCTTCCTCTCCATGAATGGTCTCCTGCAGGTCAGGGTTCAGACACGTTAGTGAGGTAATATGACAAAGCTTATAATGATAGAACTTCTAGAGATGCTTGGATGATGTTTGTCATCTGGATGTCATAGACAGCCCTAGACAGACTTTATTTTTGAGGGGGTGGAGAAATATTACATCATCTATTTTGACATAGTAATCCCTTCTAGAGCATTTTAAAACAAGAGGGAAAAAAACATTTCTGTTTTTTTTAAACTGGATTGTAGCTTATTGTTTATTGTTTATATGCAACTTCCCTGTATTGCCTTTTTTTCGCAAGGTATGTGGAATGTTAAAATTCATTCCTTTTTTAACAAAGTGTAGCCAAAAATAGCCTGGACACACGATACTGAAGCTGCTCTTGTGCTACCCATTTGAGTTATGTATCAAGTCTAAATTTAATCAAGGCCACATTTTATTTATATATTTCATGCATTAAACTCATTTAAACTTTTAGTCAGATTTCATTAGGGGAAATACTACCGCACACATCATGCAGTAGTAAAGCTAATGTGCTTCAGGAATTTGAAAGGATTTAGAGATCAGAGGGTCTGATTTCAAAATTTCTTTTTCTGCTTAGTGCTTGGAGCAGGTCTGTATGCTGCACATAGTTTGTTTCCTAGGACACTAATACAGTCAGCATGGTCTGTACAAATGTGTAAACACAGACATTCTCTGTAATCAGTGCGCTTGGTGTCTTAAGGCAAGATTATGTTTTTTTAGGAAATGCAATTTATGTTCAAGATTAAATTTCTCCTCCAGACTGATAACGTCTTGAAGTTGAATGAGATCATAAATTGTGTGTCCTGACTTCTTGTTCGCCATCTTAGATCTTCATTCCCTTTTTCAGTGTTTTAGAAAAGGGGAGCTGAAAGAAATACATCTATAAGGACTTACCTTCAAAAAATAGTCTGCAAGGATTGACAACGGGTAAATAAATTTTAAAAAAAAATCTAAAATTATGGGCAACTGTAATAAATACCTCTCCAAAACAACTTTCCTGTTTCATTTTTATTTCTTCCAAGAGTGAAAAAGTCCCAACCAACCAAACAAAAAATCCCACGCATAGGAAAATAATAGCACAGCCTTAACTGAATTTAACTGCTGTGGTTCGTCAGGTCTCTTTTGGTCAGACTCTCCCTGATGCTTTCTCACCCCACTGTCTACAAAGTTGATGAAACTTCATGGTATATCTTTTATTATAACTTAGATAGGGATATATACATGTTTCTGATTTACAAGATGGCTTCATTTATCTTTTCTGGAAAAAAAAAAATTAGAGAAATGGGGGAAAAAAAAAGGTAAATAACACACACGTGCATTTTTTCAGGCAAAGCAACTGGAGTTTATTTTAGTGTGGGTTTTTTTTCCCTCCTGGTGTAATTTCACCACAGCCCTCAAGAACGGAATTTTGTCATTCTTGTATGCATTGAATCTTACAGTGCTGAAAAGCCAGTACATGACAAAGTTTTAGTGACCCAGGGCATATTTGAACTTGTGATCTAGAGATGAAAGGCTTCATATTCAATTCCCAGTCCCATGACTCATCCAGTTCCCCAGCATAATTTTGGTTTGGGAAAGAAGTTTTTGAATTACGAGTGTGCAAAGAGCTTTCTGACAGAATTGCAATTTAAAAACAGAATGGCCTGATTTACAGATGTGCTGTACCCTCAGGGTCCCACTGAGCTAAGACTATGCAATAGTCAGAAAACAGACCTTACTTAGCACCTGTCTTCAAAACACTCCACAAAAGGTAAATATATGGCTGCAGGATCTATGGATGGTGATCCCAGAACCAGATATGAGGCCAGGCTTGGAAAGCAATGAGTTCTGTAGCATCTTTCTTTCTCTTCTCAGCCTATGAGGAAACCACTACAAAGAAGCTTTTGAAGACTCTGGACATGTGGTGTGTCCTGAAGGACTAACAAGACTAGGAGCTCTGCTTCCTGACAGTAGAGACTATATCCTTGATCTCCAATTGTATCCCGTTTCTCTTCCTCGTCTTTCAAGGAAAAAAAAAATATTTCCCCTTTTAACAGCAACTCTTACAGTGGAAATATATTTTCCCCAAGATCAAGCACTTCGTTTCTCTGTCATAAAGGTTCTTTGCAACATGGAATCAGATAATGAGAGGGTGTCTGTGTAAACTTAGGGCTGCACAAAAGAAATTAAGCCTCCCCTCTTATGTACGTTGTACCTGTTCAGTTCTCAAGCCAAACCTCTGTGTCCCCCACATCATGCAAATCAGCTTATCCTCAGAGCAAGCAGCCTCTCCAAGGGGTTAGTTTCAGGCATTCATATTCATGCTTAGATCTGCTTCATATTATTTAATATACTCAAATCCTGACTACCTTAGCAGTATGAAAACAGTTTGTGAGAGCTATGTGCTGTAGTTATTGCAAAGCCCATGCTCATGCACAGCCAACAAAAGCAATGTAATTGTTCCTGTAAGTCTTAGATAACCTCTTAGCAGTTAAACTCCCTTGTGATTTCACAGTCATACCAACCATTATTCCTCACAGAAGAATTTGTGGAATGTGGTAGCTAAGTTAAAAATAATTTTCACAACATTATTCAGGAGAGATGTTGCCAAGACAAAGAAATCACACGATCAGAGAAGTAGCAAAATAACTTGTTTGAGGGATCTCTGCTAACGAGAATCCTTATCAGCTCCTCACCTTTTTGCATCTTAAGCACCTTAAGCACTGTTTATTGTGCTTTTATGTACCAAAAGTCTTCCCTGCTAAAATTAAAATTCAATTACTCCTGGCTTCAGCTAGGTAAAATACGCTTCATTGTAACATAGATTAGTGAGTAGAGGCATTGGAACTACTACAGCAAGCTGCAGTGGAAATCCTTTGCTGGAGTTACTGGGCTTGCTCTGTGAAAATGGATGTGTAATTCAACTTTAATGTAGCTTAAGAAAGATGTATAAATCAGTCAATTAAAATTACAAACAGAAGATACAGCTATAGCAGTTACTGGTACTTTATGCAGTTGTGCCTCTCCCTCACTGCCACTGAATGGCACAGTATGACCACATTGATTTCACACAAATCATTGATCTGTTAAACAAAAGACAGCAGCGTTTCCTATACAAAGAACTGGAAAGTTCTCATTATATGAATATGAAATTAGATAGATACACTTTTTCAATAGAAGACTTACTAAAGCACCTTGAAAATAGAAGACTTTAAAAATTAAAACAAGGATTTGAAAAATTCTCCAGCTAGTCTCATCTGAAGAGGGATTAAATTTATGGGTCAAATTACCAGGGTAGGTATAAAGCAGAATTTTTTTTTTTTTTGGTGTGTGTGTGTGTATGTGTGCAGGAGATTCAGATTTCTGCAGAGGTTTAGGTCAGCCAGCAATTCCAATTGCTGGAATTAAGTATGCTTCTTTTTCAGGTAGAACCCAAATATAATTGCTAGGTTTATAACAGTTTGAGACAAAGCTATTATTCTTTCCCGTGGTCTTTGGAGGAGAAAGCAGCTATTTTTCAGTGTGATCTGTGTTCAAACTCTGTTACCGCTTAAAGCGGAAACTATAAAATACCTTGGGCTGACATTGGTCATGTTTTTGGTTTCAATCAAAATTGAAGGAACATGAGTTTCTTGTGGATATGCATTTTATATAAAGCAATTTACACAACTTTAATGCACTTTGCATTTCAAAAACTAAGATATATACATAATAAATAATTTTTAAAGCTGAAATGTTCCTTTTCTCCACTGGGTGTCACCAAAAGGCAACAACACTGCACTTGGACATCTCAGTTGAAGGTTTATTGGCTCAGAGATTTCATATTTATTCCAGAAGGATGCAATGGAATAACCACATCTGCTAATTAATCACTGAAGAAAGCCTCACCTAGCCCTAAAGTCCTCAGAAAGATGCCTATATGCCAGTAAATATCAGAACGGATCTGAAGGGGCCTACCAAAAAAACCCCAATCAAAATGAACAAAAAGCCCAACAACCTGTTTCTAAGAAAGGATGTAAGTGGATTTTAGGATTCCCTACTGGTGGTCATAAAAGGAATTAAATGAAAGAACCTCTCTGAAAGACTGAAGCCTTCATTGAAGTGTTTTATTTGGGAACAGAGGGTGGGTTCCAGCCGTTGCAAAAACAGTTGCTACAGGGAAGACCATTTTACCTGACTTCAAAGTTATAATTAATCACAATTTTACCTATCTATATAATTTCAACCTTTCCATTAAAACATATAAACCCAAGGTGACAGCCATCTGTCATGGACCAAAATCTTATGACAGTCCTAGGTGACTCATAGAATTTACAGCATTACTCCCTTCACCTGGAACTGTTACAGCTGGATCTGATTGTCACCTAAATGGCCTGTGGCTATATCCCAGAGGAAAAAAAAAAAAAATTTTGAAAAGAAGGCAGCCAATGGCCATGTATTTTATTTTTCAAAGAACGTATTTTTCACAAACTGTATACTTTAGGACAAAATTTAAAACCAATTCCTGCCTCCCCACCATTCCTGAAGTATTTACTTCATTTATTTTTATTCTTATTCCTATTCTTTTCTTCTGCTTTTGTTTTTGTTTTTTTTTTTCCCCACACAATAATGCCTACTCAAGAGTCTAGACACTAGTTGATTCTATTAGTTAAATTTTTTGTTATTCTGGATGCTTATCAATAATCCAGCGTACAATATGAAAAAAAAGAAAAGAGAATTTTGGAAAACTTTCTCTACATTCAACTCCTGGCCAGACTGCAATTACAAAACACAAAGAAAATTTTTGTGGTTTGATTCTTTGCTGAGCAATTTTGGTTAAATTAGGAAATTCAGAAAAAGAAAAAAATTCATTAAAACATAAGCCTGGCCCTTCCATCCCACATTATCACAGTATTTGCCTTTTTTTCACTGTTTATATTGAAGGTAAATAAACTGTAAAAGATTAAGGCTACAAAACTAAAATGTATTTGAACAGTCCAGATGTGTTCACATAGACTAACACTAAAGTAGACAACATTTATTTGCTAGTTATCAACCTTTGAAAGGAAATCTAACACTTTCAGTGCAACTTCATATTTGCTTCAATCCACACATCTTTTTTCCTGTGGGGCCCAGGTAGCATGTTTTTTTTCTGGCAACAGGAGTAAGTATTTTGTGAAAACAGTTGAATTTTCACCCCGATGTGACCAAACCAGACTTGGAAAAAAAAGAAGGAAAGAAAAAAACATGTGAAGGAAAGAAAAAAGAAAACATTTATACTGGAAATGCCAGTAACACCCAGTGGGTCAGGATTCCTACCTGAAATATCTGAGACTGAATATCTGTCCTAAAATGGTCCCTATCCCCTCCAATCATCCTAAAAAAGACCACAGCCTGCTGTATTGCGGTTTTGTATATAATCTGGGCCTACAGTCTGAGGCTTACAGAAGCTGTTGTGGGTATGTGCCTTGGGGATGGTCAAGCAGAACTGCTGATCTTGATCATCAGTGACGCGGTGCAGAAAAGATTCCACCTTCCTGGTGAACTCTCCAGCTTTGGGCTGACACTTTGTTCATTAGTCATTTGCTGGAATAATTTGGTGGAATAATTTGCTGGAATATAATTTCTCGTATTCTAATTAAAACTATAAGCTAGCTCTTTTTTTTTCCTCTCTACCAGTGAAGAGTAACAGTTGCCAGCTTGAGGTGATCCTTATAATTTCTTTGAAAGGATCCTACCCTTCTGCATGTACTTAACTAGCAGATGGGTATCAGATTCCTCTGCTAACAGCCTTTATAGTCAGGGTTGACCAAAGGAAACAAAGCAGCACAAACTGTACTTGAACAATTCCTCTGGAAATAACCCAGCTTGATTTTGGGAGGAATACTTTAGATTAAATTCACTGTTAGGGCTGTAATCAGCTAGACTTTCAGCTTAGAAGGCAGATCACTGCTGGAAATTTGTAAGCATTAGGACTTACAGAGCTACGGGTCTGGCGTTTCAGTTATTTGAAAATCCAGTGACCTTAAAAATACCATGCAATCCACACTAATGACACGGAAATGGGAACACAAAGCTACAAATAACCCTGGACTAAAAAGGGGTTATGAGAATTTTTTTTGGGTTAACATGAAGTCTGAGCATGAATTTTACGTAAATTATGCTGAAAGTCACAACAAATAGATAACATTTAGGCTGTTACAAAGGAATACATTGCCATTATCAGGCTACTTGTTCGAAGGAAAAAATCAACTGCTTCATTTTTCAAGTTATTCTGATGTTTTTCCTTCCAATGAAAATATGTTTTCTTCTACTTGAAAAGAAATAAAAGACAAATACAGGGTGCAAGTCACACCTGAGTTTTTGTTAGACTTCAGTGAGAACCTGCTCTCCAGACTAAGGGGATAGAAGCATAAAGGAAACTCCACAGTCTGAGCATTCACGAGACTCTTCGGCAGTCACACTCCCAACGCCAGAGATTTTCACTGCTGGGACTGAAGCCCCTTCCCAGAGGACAGCTCCAGAGAGCCCAGGGGTGCCCCACTTGGCTCCCTGCACACCCCACTCACAGTCAGACCTGGTTTCCTGACCAGTTTAACCCCAGGTTTTCCATAGCAAAGTCTGAGATGTCTCGTTCCATAAAGCCGTTTATTCACGGTGCAGTAGCACAGCAACAGCCCGAGCTGGAGCCAATGTACTAAAAGGAAAGTAAGGTACCAAAGGGAAAGAAACAAACGTTCAAGGCATTTATCCTTTGCCCTTACAACACTTTTCACAAGTAACAAATATACCTACTTAGGCTAACAAGTGTATTCCTCAGCAGAAATCTCCATCAGCCCTCGGCTTCAGATAGACACCAGTGCGCTTCCATGTGCCTTGTGCAAACTGCCCAGCGTCAATCTGGAATCTCCTAATATCTCTGAGCAAAAGTTAAAGCTGCTATTTGTAAGACTAAAGTTCTGCCTTGAAAGCTTCTGCCAGTTCATAAGAAGAACAAATGAGACTACTAAGCATTCTTGATACAACAGAAAACTCCAGCTTCAGTAGTCAGTTGCTGAAGAATTTAGGTTGTTTAATACACCATATAAAAATTTGTTTGAAAACAAATACAGAAAGATTTGCTGCTAGAGCTGAAACCTCTTACATTTCATAGTAGAAGTTTCAGTGAAGGCTTAAGGTTTATTATTTCCTGCAAATTCCATGATGCCAAAATCAGAAGGCAGCATCACACATTGGAGTCGTATGGATTTTTGGTAGCAACCACATGGATTCATCAGTAATTATGTCTGATGCTAGAAGGTGGACAGAATTTATAGAATGATCAGACATTTTGTACTAGTGTAGTTAATGGGAATGTTCCTAGGGATTTCTGTGAAGGTATTTTGTGAGTTACCTGGCCTTTGTCCAAGTGCAGAACTGTTCCACAGGATTCTTGCCTTTGGCAATGGCAACAGCTGTGCTCCTTCTCTCAAGGGTGCATTTCTGAACAGGAGAGAGGTGCAATTTCGTCTTCCTCATCTAGTTAATGAGAAAGCATGAACTTCAGGTAAAGACTTATGGCTTACTGCCCCAGGTAAAAGAAGTCTGGTTACATCTGACTTGTGGTTTCTTATCCTGTGGTCATCTGATGATAGGAGTCAAGGGAAGTCCCCTCTGAAGATGGAAGTTCAGTGTTGCTAAACTTTTGTAACCCTAGCTCCCTGACTTTGGGTAGTGATCTTTGCTTCACCATAGCTGGGTGGTGTGATCCAGTGACAGAAGGATTTCTGTTTCCTGGTCTTGTAATAGCGCTAAGAGGAAGTGCAGCCACAGGTGAGCACATGTGCCAGCTGTTTCACTGCTGCTTTTCGCTTCCCTTTCTCCTCCTTGTAAGTCATAGCTCCTTGTGGTCACACAGAGACATATATCATACAGTAATTTATTTGATGAGCACCACTTGCAGCATTTTTGTTTCTATTTCAGAAATTTTCTTCTCTGTCTCATGAAAGCAGTTGTTTCCACCTTGTCCTAAGCACATATGTCTTTTACCTTTTTCACCATAACCTTCCACTGCTCTTCCAGGCTAACCATATTGCACAGATAGTGAATATTCTGACCGATAATCCTCGAAGAAAGATGGCTGTAATGCTTTGGAGCCAAGCAACCCCAAGGTTTTGTCTTCAGTGTAACAGCTGCCAAAATTTAGATGGTGTGGATAGCTAAGGAAATTAGTATCAGGTGTTTGGGGCCTTTTAACAGAATAATGTAGATGTGGCCTTCATAGGCCTGCCAAACCACATATCTTGCCAGCAAGTTTGCTTCATGTGAACCATGTCAAAAATAGTTTCAGATAAAATGTAATGAAAACAATTGACCGTGATATAAAAGGCTCTAAGAAAGGTCATATCCCAAATATTTGTACCATGCTGTTAGGCTGAAAGCAGACTGGTCAAAGAGGTTTCAATCAGAAAATGAAAACTTTATTTAGCTATAAATTTCTTAGTAGCTGTTTGCCACATGATTGGAAAGAGATAAAAGCACACTCAATGAGGGGTAACAGAACACCTTGTTCTGCTGTTTAGTCACTCCTCTTTTTCTCTAATGTTTTTGATTTAGCAAGACATTTATGTCCATGGGTCAGTTTTGCTGAACCAAAGCCTATCCTTCTTATAATGACAACACACTTCACAATTAAATGTCCTGCAAAACAAAGCAGTTCCATGTACTATCTGGACTCTGGCTCTGAGGGTAGCCCCACAGTTTCTCATCAAGATTATTACTTAGAATACATGTACAATCACTGTCATCATGAGACCAAGGGGAAAATAATAACTTTATGTGTACATGAGTGTAAACATAAAGTTATAGCTTAAGCAAAAACTGAGAGCTGTGCTGATAAAACAAAAGGGCTCCTCAAGCTTTGGAAAACTATCCAGACTACTTTAACCCTGAGTTACTGCCTGTAAAATGCATACTCCAATTTCAGGCTACTGTTTTCAAAGCAGGCACGTAAACGTCGACTCATAGAGGACCTGATCCCCTCCTAAGAGCAGAGGCTGCTGGCACAGCCCGGCTGTCCCGTGCTGGACTGTCCTGGGCTGGGCTCTGCTGGGCTGTGCTCGCCACCTAGCGAGCCACTAACAGCGGGTTCACATAGTCTGTGGTTTTAAAAAATTATAAACATTTTAAGCAAATCTAAGTAAATCCTCCCCTTTCTGCAGAAAAGGAAAGCTTGTTTACGGGAGGTTAGCTTTTATTTCTATTTCTGCCAATAAAAAGCTCTTAATGTCTTAAAGTTACTAAATGTAGCGATCAACTGACACAATTAAATTTCAACAAAGGCTTGGCAGACTGCTATTATACATTTAGTAGTGTACTATAAAAATTAAAAATACTTTTTCAAAGAGTAATAGTGTCGTCCGAAAAAGTTATCTTTTGAAGAAAGGATTTTGTTTTCAGAAAAGTCACCACTGCTGCATCTGACCTGATCTAGTGATCTCTTTACATGAAAGCAACAAGGCAGATTAAAATAATGCTCTGTATGTTTAATGTCATCACTGTTCTCTTTCACTATGGCAACATAAGCTCAAATTTTCCTGTGTAATGTGCTTTGCGGTACTAGGAGCTATCTGCAAGATGGTATCTAAACCCATCTCTGTGCTTTTCCTCTCCCGTTATCTGTGTTGCTCCTATGACGCTTTCCTTAGTAAGTTGTTTGAATCGTTCTCTTACTCTTGTGTGTATGCCATTTTCCATGTCACTGTTATCACTCCTTGAAAATCTAGACCAGTTAAGACGATATCCCCTTGGGAACTTTCTCAACAAGGAATCAATTATTTGAAACAAAGCAATGCCAATCAGCCTCGAGACTGCCCAAGTGCAATTACCGCTACACTCAGTATTATCTTTCAAAAAGCGTGTATTAATTTCAAAAGTAGGCAGTCTTCTAAACGTAAAAAGCCCCCCAAAACAAAACAAACCAGCCAACCAACCAAAAATAAACAAACAGAAAAAAAAAAAACCAAATTGGGAAATGTAGCCTCAGATTTATTTTTATTTTATTTTGTTTTCATTTGGGGTTTTGTTTGTTTCACTTTTTGTAAGAAAAATTATTTAGGACAATCCAAGTCTTTCTAAAACACACACCTGTGATGAGCCTTGTGGTTGATAGTGCTTCATTTGAAGCATTACAAATGAAAGGGGTTTATAGACTACGTTTCATGATGTGAATCTAGGAGTACCTGGCAAATAAATACAGCTTGATTGTCGCAGCTACAGTATGCACAGGCCTCTAAATTACATGACAGGATTTGGATGAATGCTTCCAGTATAATTTTCAAGTTCCTCTATTAGAGCAAGAGATAAAACACAGTACATTTTCTTAGTGGAGGTTTTAATTTAAAACAAACGAACTTGAGGAATCACATCTGTACTGAAACCTTAGTTTCAGAATTTCCTGAGTTTTGGAGGTACTCTTTCTTTTTCTGCTGAAAATAGAGTTTACTCCTCTCAGGGATCTAATTGTACCTTGACAGAGTCTCAGATTCCTGGGTGTCCAGGCACGTGAAGGAAACAAGAATTACGACAGCAGCTCAGCTCTTGACATTCATGTTCTTATTACAGGAAAACTCCCTAGCATTTCCACACCTTTCTAGAAAAGGAATTATCCTGATGCATGTGTGATGCAATGAACAATGCAGCCTTTTGCTAGAAAATTTTACAAAGCCATATTGTTGATAGAAAGGCATTTCTAGCTTCTATCTATGCATATTTACCTCCATACAATAAACTCATGTTCACCACACCACGGAATATAATCTGTGGGGGGGTTATACAGAATTATGATATGTCTGGATTTTCTGTAAATATATTCTTGTGCACCTGTGGAAAATTTTGGGTATTTATCTTTTTCTCCGAATATCTGAAGACATTTTTAGATCCCTGGCTGTACCCAGTTTGCATCAGCTGCTCTGTTTGATGGATGGGCCTATCTAGCTTTTCAGGCATATTTTAGTCACAAAAATGGAAGCCTCAAACCAAAATTCTTTTGTAAAATAGAAAAAGCACTAAACTTATAAGTTGCCAACAACAACAAAAAAATGTTTGTACATAATTTGGAGCATCTTATTTTTGTAAGCTTTTCTTTTGTGTCCTTGACAGTGGGCTAGTAAATGCAACGTTATCGGAGTTCTGTAAGAGTAATGGCTTCATAATACCAGGCCATATAGTTATAAGTAAAGGAAATTGGAGAATTGCTCTGTGAGACCTGGACAAACAAAGCATGGTTTGGCTGTACTTTGATCCAATTTAGCAGCTCTGACTCTGAGAATCACACAGAGAGGTAAGAAAAAGTGTAGTTGGACTTTTAATGTACTTTCACCAGACCTAAATGCATTCCCTCAGACATCCTTTTAATGTGGCTAGGCATTGATTCACTGATTCATTGACATCCATTCTCTTAAAACTATGCTTGCTTACAACTTCCATCTTTTTTTTTTTACCCTCTTCTGGTTATATTTTATACTTACTGGGTCTCATCCTTATTGAAGCTTTAAGCGCTTCTGGGTCTTAGTACAGTAATACAAAAATGACGTAATATCCTCCTTTTAAAGCCAGATACAAATCTAAGAGTGGTAAAAGAAAAAAAAAAAAAGAAAAGGAAAAAGGTAAGTTAATTAACATATTTAGAACAGTTTTCCAAAATTTAGAGTCTGAGATCAGATTCTCAATCCTGATCACTGAAATCTGTCTAAATTGATCAATACAAAACTAACGACTGCAATGAACAGTCATTACACTGTCCTGGGCAATTTTTGGGCTTGATTCACTTTTCTTTTAGTATCTCTTGAACAGTCTGATGGGGTTAATCAAATGAGGTGAGATAATACTTTGCCCTTGATGAGATGTATGGATTTTACCATTGCAAAGTCAACATCTGCCCTCTCATATAGCATTATGCAGAAGTTGTGCGTACACAGGAAGGAATGCAGCGCAGTAGGAGCGAGCCTGAGATGTATTTTGGAGGGAATTATTTCAGAGTAGCTCTAAATTAGCCCTAGACTAGTAGACTATAAGGTTATTAATAATTGAAGCCTATTAGATGTGGTGTTAAAGGGTATCTAATGTGATATGGAAGGAATCCACTGATCACACTGAGAACCCTTCAGGATGTGAACCCAAGGCGCATCACACAGCAAAATCCAGGAGATTGCCTATTTCAACACAGTGATCTTAACAAGAATGCTAATATCCTCAGAAATATCCCAAGACATTTCAGTTAGTTCATATTATGAGTGTGTGAGGAATGTGCACTGATTTCATAACTGCTTGCAATGGCAAATACTGATAAAGATATTGTTGTGCAGTATTAGCCTTTGCCTAACTTCTTAATAGAAGTTTCTTGATTTCCATGCTACAGCATGCAGAGGATGAAAATAACATTCCCAAGCAGACTCTGTTTAGTGGACCTGAACAAAAGAATTGTAATCCAAACTAAGGAAGAAATAAAATTCTGCAGCAAACAGGGAATTCTACAAGTGCTACTCAAACACTAAATTTTTTTTAGCATACTGTTATTGTATACCTTCCAAAAATACATTGCTTGGGTTCTAACTAAAATAGATTTATTACAACCCTTAATAAAATTTTCTGTGTCAACCAGGTGCAGTAAATAGGACCTAAGAATCCTATTTGGAAGAATACTTTTTGAATCTACTCAATAATGTAAAACTTTTTGATTTTATTTAAATTTGTGCAGCTTTATATAGGCAAAAAACCCCTAGACCTCAATAAGATGTACATCTTCATTTTTAAAATGTTCAGTTCCCAGATTTCATTTTTAGTTTGGAAGCGTGTGGATGGTACTTTTCTTTATTACCTTTTCAAAGGTACTTTGGTATCTTTTCCTTCGAACCCACACGTGGCGTCTCTACATTCTATATTACAGCACATAAAACAGCAGTTTAGAGCATCTGTATCAGATCAGCCTCTTTAACAGAGGATTAAATTCTTTAAAGGAAATGCAGGAACAATCTACGCATTTTGCATCTGTTATTCAATCTGCAAACGTATAAGAATGTTCCACCTGCTGGCTTGAAAACAGGCTGCTTTTCCTCTGGTACACCCAGCAATGAGTTGAGGAAATATCATGTTGACAGAGCTTGAGGGTACAAGTAAATGAGCATTGCTCTCAAATTCATCTTTGGCAGCAGAGTAAGCAGCTATAATCTAATGGCATCTTGTGTAAGTGAGTTTAAAAGATGCCATTTTTAGGGATCATTTTCCTGTTATGAAACATATATAGTAAGTAAGAATTGTAAGGAGAAAAAACCTAGTTTTATGCATAACTCTTTTGGTTTCTCTGACAAAATAATTTTCTCTAGCTTTTCTCCTTTTGGAAACATATTCAAAACTCATACCTGTCAAAAGCAGTCTTTGTGAAAGGCACAGGATGGGAATACCTCCCCCATAAGTTTTTAGAATATAGCCACTTCCAAAACCTGTAAAATGGAAAAATAACTTTTCTGTTTAATTTTTAATTTTGTCCGTAGACAAACAACACTCATTATAATTCGTGCTGAAAATTATACAATACCCTGATACTAGAAGGTGTGTTAATTCCTAGTCACAGAGCACAAAACAGTTCCTGATCTGTGGTCATCTTCTTTTTCATGATAATTTGGATAGAATGTGAACAGAGTGCTGCACAAATGTACTTGCTATAAACTTTGTTAGTTTGTCAGTAGCAAAGTGGCAAAAATTAATTTAAAAGCTATTTTCAGACATGAGAATTCTTATTTAAAATACTCTAAAAATATTGAAATTTTTACTGGTAACATTGATCTATAGCTTTTCAAGATATGTGAGAGGATGAAGTAGTAGTAATTTGTGGATCCATGCCTCTACCTTGTCTTTGTCTAAGGCTGGGAATAGAAGTTACACTGATTAGCAAAATAATTCTGAGAGCTTTCACCTTGTTTTTGTTGCTAAGGTAACCATTTCCTTGGCATCAATGCATCCAGCAGGTCTGTCTTTCCTGTGAGCCCTAACAGAAGCAGCATTGTGGAATAGCATGGAGGGGGGGAGGGCAAAAAACCACAGAGATAAACAAGAAGGAAAAGATCAACAAAAGTAGTTGAAAGTTAATACAGGGGTATTGCCTAGTTGAATTGAATTAAGTCTTGTTTCTGTGTGGATCAGTTAGGGAGCTCTGTGTGCAGGTAAATATTTAAGGCTCCACAAAGACTACAGCTAAAGTCAAAGAAGAACAGAAATCTCCCCACCAGGAAGCCCCAGACCCTCCCTAAACCAAGCCTGCTGAAGAAGGTTTGGTATCTGTAAAGAAAACTAGACAATATCTTTATGACATCACAGCTCTTTGGACTCTTAAAATTATTTTGGGTAGCTGGTGCTTATTTGCATTTGCTTCCTCTAGAGACATGGAAGAGACAATTCCAGTTGGAGATGTTGGGTTTCCATACTTCTATCACTCTTAAAATGGTAACCTTATTTTGAATAGAGTAATTTCTTCTACTGCTCCCATCACATAATTCACCTGATCCTGTGTCAGATGGGGTATTCCATGAGAATCTAGTAATTATGCGTATTTATTATCATAAATCAACATTTTGTTGGTCTTTATGCAGGAGTAATTTAATTCTTCTTTCATTTCTGCAATGTATGTCATAAAAACAAGTACAGAGAATGAGACAGAGAAGTGACTCTGCTATCCACTCTTCCTGGCTGACTGTACAATGCCTCAGCTGTTTCCTTTTCCAGCACTTTTCCTTGCAAAGAACTTAAACTCTGCTAAAAATGAAGTGAGCGACAAGCAGGATACACCAAACACCACATTTGGCAGACAGCTGGGTGACACATGAAAACCTGTCAAATAAGTTAGTGCAGCAAACTGAAGGAAACCCCAAGTGGCAAAATGGTTGACTCTGAAATACAGTAGCGGTATACAATCTCTTAAAAAAAAGGAAAAGTCTAAGACAGTTGTGTGAATCTAGGCAAGAAAAATAGTAAAAACATCATTGTCACCTTACAAACTTCCATTCAGCTAACCATGTCTGAAGGTTGATAATAATCTCTGTACAGTTTCATGTTCAAACGTCAGGCACAAACCCTGCTATTATAGCTAGGAATATTTACAGTCTTAAAATGAAAGTTTCAAAATGATTGTTCGTATGGAAGGGTGAAGACACTGAAGCAGATGCCTTCAAAAAGTGAAGCAAGGAGAGACATTCTCAATTCACTTACCCATTCTTTAACCTATTTCTGTACATAAAATATGCATATTTTTCTGTAAATGTCACGGTTATTTCTTGTGTTTATGAGAACATATTGGTAGACATGGACTCATTTACCTGGGGAGTGTCCAGAGCTGCAAGAGTGAGGCTGCTGCAGAGGGAAGATGAGTTGGGAGCTAAGGGTGCCCCCACAACAGCAGGGCAGTAATCCCCATAATCAAAGCACAGGCGAGCAGAGCAAGGCAGTGGAGGCAACCAGTGCCACTGACACCTCATCAGACAGAGGCAAGGTAACCTCAGAGAAAGCTTGAAGATCAGTTCAGGAAAGACAAATGGAAATTTAACAGCAGATGACAAGACTGGAACCAGTTACACCTGCAATGCCTCTCCGGCCAGCCCAGTCCTGAGTGTTGATAGACCTTCTGGACCAAAGAGAACACGGAATTCTGAAGTTCATGCAGGGAGCTGAACATCTGCATGCTTTTAGGGCCCTGGTAGGGATTTACAGTAGAATGATTTGGAAAGTTTCTATTTATTCTGCTACCATGGGTGGATAACAAAACAGTGCCTTGGATATTATTGGAAAATACATCAGAGCTAACATGCTACATGACTCCATTAGAAGAGTTTATATATAATCATCCTAGTGTAGGCTCACAACGAACTGTGGTTTGCCTTCACACACGGAGGATACAAAGGGACTTGGGGGATTGCCGTTCCATGTGCCAAACTAAGAGCAGTAGCAAAGCCATCATTGTGACTTGAGGAGAGCAGAAGCCACTGTTGCCACTAAACGTTCTGTCACAACGCTGCACGCTCTGGAGTACCACACCATAAAAGAATGAGGTCCATCCTACTGCAAAGCAAAGATGGATAAGTAAGGCTGGGGAAAACAGTAATTCAAAAGGCATAGTAATATTATAATCTCTAGAGACAGAATGACATATATTGAAATTTTATTACTGATTTAACTAGAACTTGGAGCACACAATAATTCAGCTTTTTAAAGAAATATTAAGTTGACCAAAATCAGGCACCTATTCAAATTGGCACCACCCTTGGCGCTATCGATGGCACAGAGTAGGTTTCAACTGATGATAATGAGATCATAAACACTTAGTTTCTCAAACACCCGAATATCTACACTGGAATGCCTAAACCAAAATTCCCAGTTCTCAAGTCAAGTAAAGTTAAAAATGACTGGCGTATCTCAATCTTCACACTGTAACTTTTTTCTCCATGTATTTTAGCCCTTGTTTTTCAGCAACTGAATACAAAATAGACACAAAACATAGTTTTAAACTTGTGCCTTTAGCCAGATTTGGACTAAAGTTCCATTTTGGCTCTTTATCTACAGCAATTTCCCATCTATAGCAACTTCCTGAAGAACGTGCATATTTCTCTTCTCTTTTACTTGTGGGCTTTGTCCAAAGCAAACTTACATCACCCCTTTATATTCTGGATTTATGTGAAGAGATAATATGAGGCTTTCTCACACCTTGCATAAAGTCATATACATAAATACATGTATAGAGCAAAATACTGGAGCTGTAAGATTTCTGTTGTGTTACTGTCTTACTCCTAAGTAAGCAAAAAATCTTACATGAGAAAAATGATCTGTATGAAAGAAGGAAACTCCCTAGTCACACAGATCTCTAATGCCCACTTGTCGGGGATTATGAAAAACTCAGAGAATGTATCTGAAAATTGGAGGCTCCATTTACAAAGAAAATCTACTTTATTTCCTATTTCATTTCATTGTCTGCTGTTTATCAACAATAAGCTTATATTTCTGGTGTCTGGTGCAGATATTAGTACCAGTGCGTTTTGCACTTTTTAAGTCATAGACAGACAATGTAGCACTTATCTTCAGAACAGGAGTTTTATACGAAAATTAAAAATGTGTAAGGCAGTGATTTCTCCACCTGTCACATGAGAATGGGAATAGGCTTAATGAGAAACAAAAGGCTTGCTGTTGAAGACATTATAGGCTGTTGCATCCAACACTAAAAGTCCTGGTATCTCTTTCACACCACCAACCCTCAGTAATCCAAGCAGATTTCAAGAGGCTGAGAACAGAGATCTTCTTTCTTACGGGTGGATTTACTTGGAAGATTTTGCTCTCTATACCAAAGCACTTCTATAATCTTGGAAAGTTTGCAAGGTTTAGCTGAGTAACTCAGTTGAAGAGAAAGAATTTTAAATAATGAAATGAAAAAAAAACCCCTCAAATAACTAAGCATTTGTTCTTTAATTCATAGTTCTTTTCAGCTTCGTAAAATGTCACTGAAGTCATATAGAATAGAATTGTGAAGTTCTGAATGAAAAAGTAAAAATATCATCATCACTTACATGCCCATTCCCACACACCTTTCCGTTCAAAATGTAGGACACACTGTCTTAGCAAATATATGGTACCTATGAAAAAAAAAAAGATTTTTGTTACATTCCTTTCATACACATATTGAACATAGTAATCTGTCCAGGTTACAGTGACTAGTTAGGAATTTGTCCTAATTTTACAGAGAAAACCTCAGACACTGAACTAAACAACATGAAAATATTTTATGACTCCTGAAGTATTTTCCAGTTTTTGAGTACTTTGATTTCTTCCTTTCCCTCATTTTTCTTTTAAAGTTGTTGAATAGGAAAGATAGACAAAGAAAATACAAATAAATATCAAATAATGTTCATAAGAAATTTACAAAGCTGCGAACAATAATTTAATTTCTAAAATTCAAAGTCTTTTTCAGATAATTTGCATATAGGAAAAAAGAATTTAAAAATGACCCTCATAAAAAATCCTGAGCTTTTAAAAACAAATAGAACATTTTTGCAGCTGACAGCAGGAAACCTGAGAACTCAGTTTTTATAGGTAAAATATTGGAGGCATAAATCTTTTTGAAACTGTTATGTATAGCTGAACACAAATAACCCAAACTTCAAGTTTGGGTATATAACCCAAACTGCAAGGCAGTTTCAGATCATGATGGGTTCTAAAACAAATCTTATTTAAAAAAAAAAAAATACATGCAATCTCTAGATAAGTATCTTCTCATTCCTTCCTGCTGTTCATAGCTGCCCTGGTGAGACAGAATGGTGAACTAGTCATGATGGCCCCAAACTGAAGGAAAAGAAATCTATTTCCTTGTGTTTGAGTTACCTCCTGGATTCTGCTTGATGAAAACCAGAGACATCAGCCTCAGAGTGGGGATGCTGCCACAATTCATAGGACTACTCAGGGTACTTCCAAAAGCTCCTGCTCTTAAAGCTGGACAATAGATAGAACTTCATTAATGGCTACAAAATGGTGGTTTGAGTGAGAATCTTATACTCTTTTTAAAGTGCCACTGCTGCAGAACATGCTGAGCTACATGGGCCATAGCTTTGAGGTCTGTGACCCTCAACTACAAACTCTTTGCTAGCTCATCAGAAGATGTGTAGTGAAACATGTCTCAAAAATATTGAAACCTAAATCTGTAGCTATAGCTTTGTATGGAAAAAAAAAATCTTTCTAAAACCTTCCTTTGTTCATATGAGTATCACTTTGGCAGATCTCTTACCCATGTAAAGAGAAAAACAGAGAGCAACGACTGCATGAGAAAGAATAAAATGTCTTGAGTTGGCTGCTTGTTAAGTTCTTATTTGTCTGTGTTTTTATACATTGCATTGAAATGGCACTTTTCAAGGAGCAGCTATGGAGGTGAAAAGTTATTGCTCTCTTCTGGCACGAATTTATGTTGGGAAATTTTGCTTTGAGGAGTGTTCAGCGGTGATGGCTTGACCACAACTACAGGGAGCTCAAAACTGAAGAAACAGGGTGGGGAAAAAAAAAAAGAGAAGAAACCAGTTAATTTAAAACATGTTGTGTGGTAACCACATGACTGGGCTCTAAAACAGACAATATGGTGGGAGAACAGGTTTGAACACATAGTGAGTTGTCCTTTTGCAACAGGGTGATCCTAGTGGGATGAAAAATTAGCAATCTAAAGTATACCTTATATAAAAAAAGAATGAGGCTTTAAATAAGCTGTTGTCTTAGTCAACAATTAAATAATAATCACTAAATAAACTAATTGACATCTTTGTCAAACAGAAATTTAATTATAGAACTTTAATCTTGGCAATGGCCCTTGAAAAGAAACTTTGAACTGTGATCAGAAATGTGTATGTTATCCTTCTCACTTAACTAACAACACTTCTTTTAGTGAAGGAATTTCCTTTTCTTAAGTAATTTGCACATTTGACCTTTTATCCCTTTTTGTATGTACTTCAGAGAAATATGTCCAAAGGAGTTTTAACATTTGTATATTACCAAATTAGTATGAAGTCAAGTAAAACTCTAGAAGATTACTGGATTTCTAACAGGAGAGAAAATAAAGACAATAATACATTTTTTTTATTCTTTGTATCGTTCTATTTATATGTGGAAATACTTTTTTTTGGTCAAATTTCTCTGAACTCTACAAAAAATCTTCATAGAAAGACTACTCTTCTGTACAATATACAGACTAACAGAAATATCACAGATTTGATATCCATTATCTTTCTTCCCTACTACATTATTCTGTCATTTGTTATTTCTTTAAAATTTTGTTAAAGTATATTAGACTATATTATGTATTTGTTCAATAAAATAACAGGCAACATACTCCTACACATTGTAATATATAAGCAATATATAAATTTCTGATAATTAACAATATAATGCATTATTTAAATTTTAATATCATATAACACAATATTTTAAATTTTATTTTTATTACTTATTGGTTTTGGTGCTAAATAAACAAATAAAATTATTAGAAAGGCAAAAATCCAAACTGATGGTGCTTTCTTTTGAAAGATATTCTGCCAAGGATAGTAAAATTTGGCTGTGTCAAAATTCCAGGGTTTCTGTGATACTACATTACTGTGTGATTCATTTGTATTTGTAGATCAACATCAAAATACAAGAAAAGATTTCTATTGGAGAAGGGCATCAGTGCAAGAGCTGACTTCAAATCAAGTGCAGACTGTGTCTATAGCAGAGACTCTCACCTGTCTTTTAAGTCTTACACAGACACAACATTTGTACTGTCTAAACCAGGGAATTTTCTCACTTTAAATAAGGGAGATGTAGGGAGGTGTAATTGCCAGCACCAAGACGGTGCCACAGCCTCCGCTGTCAAAGTTTCTGTCTGAGTTTAACCTGTGTCTAAGGGACGTGTGCAGCAGAAGATGGGCCTGAAGGCCAGGCTGTCTGTGCAGCCCTGCCCTCCTTAGTTCTGCTCTGGATCCCCCGCTCCTCTGCAGTCAGAAACTCCACGGCACTATGGGCATTAGTGTGGCAATACCTCTGCTGGCTTTAGATCGGGCCCAGAAATTGTGTAAGTTTCTCAGTTTTGCAGAGCTTTGAAGCGTAGATACCATTATGCCCACAAAATAAAGCAAATTCCAATTTTCTGCTGTCATCATGGCCGGAAATAATTTTACTTATTTAACTCCTTTGAAGCTTTTTAATTCCCTCTTAGACATTACTGATTGAGAAGCTTGTGATTCAGAAAGAAGAGTTAGAAAAGCAGCTTGAGTTTAAAATATGAGGATATTCAGTTTATCGTTGTCATTCAAAAACTCTTCTTAAAAAAATCTTTCCACTTGACAAAGAGTCACTGAACAGTTTTAGATTAAAGAAGTGGTAAAAGAACTACAGTTTTCCTTTTTTAAAAACAGTTTATACTTAAAATATTCACCCAGCATCCAAGGAACAGTATTCTGTTCACTCTTCAGTTTATGGAGTAAGTCTGCATATTTCTTTCCTTGAGCAAACTCCCTAGCTACCAGAGTTAAAAAAGTGTTCTGGCCTCTACTATTAACTATGTTCCATTTAGTTTAAATACAGATTAAGGACTGGAATCTATATGCTTCATTAAACTTGGTTAATGAACAGCTTACTAAAAAATCCCCAGACATGAGAATTTTTACTACTTTCATCCACAATTATTTCTTCTGAATAAAGTGCAACCACTCTTGGGACAAGTCAGGATTGTTCTATTTCTATAGCCAGTATCTCAGAATAAGTTCAGGATCTTTAGATGACAAAAGATACAGTTCAAAATTTCATCAAGCAGTAAAAGCGGTATTTCTCCAAACGTTTTGTCTTTTTTCCTTCCTCCTCTTGCTCCCTGTCCTCTTCTCCTTTCATATGCAATTGTTAAGCAGAAAAATTGGGTCCAATCCCTGAACAAAAGAAGTCTGTTATCTGCAAAATCGGTTTACACATCTTTAGACCTGTTTTTCAAATGATGAAATCAAGATTAGAAATCCAAATTGATAAACATTACACAAATGCAGAAGTGCATATACCTTTCCAAAAGGATGTTGACTCTTGACTGTTCAGCTGTGAAAGAAAGATTATCTAAACAAGAGGACATTTTTCCCTACATATCAACTGACTTGCATAAAATGGGAAATTAAAACACGGTTTTGGTACACCGTACACATAATACATACTGTACACCAGCATCTTTTCCCCACAATGACTGATTTGTGAAAATCAGAAGGGAAAAATAAAACCTCATCCTCAAAGCACAGACTCTCTGAGACTCAAAGAATGGAGATCTCAAAACATCTTTGATATTCCTGTGCCTTTGAAGTGCTGGGCAGTGTCTAGGTGGCCTTTCCATATCAATGAGCAATGGCTTTGACCTGACTTGGCCACCAGACAGGCAACTTTTTTCTTTTTCATAGTTTTCTCAAAACTTGCACTTTTCAATGTTTAATGTATGATCTGTAGCTTGAGATGTTGAAAGTCTGTCACAGAACATTTTTATTTCAGATCTGAATACTTCCTCTACCATAGATCTCTTATGCAATAAGAGATAATTTCTCATTTCTCTTTCAGCTGCATACCATGAGTTTTTACCTCATTTTCTGTCCGTACTCTGCACCGACAACCCCATTTTGCGTCCCCATTTACTCAGAATGCACTAAAGTCAGTATGTCTGAAGTTGTGCCCTCGGTTAAATATTTCATAAAGTTGTAGTTTTAGCTGCTATAACTACTGAGGACACGTCTTTTCTTCTATTTTACTTCCTAATGCAACTGATAACGGATTATGTCAGGTTTGAAACTACCTTTGTAGAGTTTTGCCTTGAGGTTTTTTGGGGTTTTTTTGGATTTTTTTTTTTTTTTTTGGTCATTTCTTTCTTCACTTCCCAGCACTCAGGCCAATAAAGAGACTTTGCCAGTAAATGTAATATTTTCTTTTATAAATGACAATTATTTTGACTTTTTTTCTTCTAAAGTATCATTATAAATAAAGTATTGCCAAGACACTTGATTGAAAGGCAAAAATAAGCTAGACAATAGCTTTTGGAATTCTATAAAAAGTATAAACACTTTAAATAGATGTTTTTGAATATTCTATCTAGCTTTAAAAATATTGTTTGAAGAATTGTTTTTTAGAATCAGTTTTTCAAACATTAATTGTCTTAGTGTACTTTAAAATTAGTTCCATTTACCAGCACAGAATTTCTGTCTAAAAATCTTGCAAATTTGACTTAACTGTTTCTAAAAGTGACATTTACTATGACAAATACATTATGTAAAATACGTACATAGCATTTCAGAATTCTGTGAAACTATTCAGGTACACTTTTTCTTCTTAATAAAATTATTACCAAAAGTAATTTTAAAAACATGAAACTAGTTTTTCTCGCTCTTCTGTAAAGAAATGATTCAGAGCTATTTACAAAAAGGAAGGTTTTTTTGAGACAGTAACATCCATAAACAGCTCTCAGGTAGACAGGCTAAGAACTGGTGTGAACATTCCTAAAAAATCTTTTTGACCAGCTCATGACCCAAAGGAGAATTACATTTTTTCTTAGAGACTACACCACTACATTACAAGTTTTTGTAAATTTTCCCAGAAGAGAAAGAAATAATAGATGTTTTCAGAGATATCCCTAAGGACTCTGATGCAATGGAAAACTTCCTTTCCCAAACACATTAGCACACACTAGCATTCACATATCACACATTAACTCCACTGCTATTTTGATATTTTCTTTATTTCAATTCATTTTTGCCGCCATAATTATGAGCAAAAATCTCCTTACATTTTCAATAGAGCATCAAGAAACAAGAAAGAAGCATTAAGATCCATTGCAGTGATTTCATGTTAAGTGAAATCAAAACTATGACAAAAACAAAATGGAAAAGCAAACCTTAGAGAGATAAGTGACTGATTAGATCAGTCAATATATTTAAAAATATTTATTTCATCAAAGATAAAGTAGAGAGCTGGGCTGATTGCATTGGATAATGAGGTTATCAGAGGAAAGTATGAAAAATATATTAATCGATATAAGAAAAACATCCTAGTAACATTGTCTGGGACCTAAGAGTACGAAAATTAAATTCAGAAATGCATGTATGTATGTATGAACATCTATCACGAATGTTGTTACCACAAAATATGTTAGGAAAGATAGAAGTAAATTCTATATTTCTTGGTATTTCTACTTTAAATTATAATTCTCTGCAACGAAGTTAAACACTACACATTGACTCTGGATGAAATTCTACCATGACAAAACCAGCAATCATCATAGATGATTTAAAGTTCCTGGTCGGCTGGTGAATGCTTCTGGTACACTTTCCCAGCTTTCAGTCTGGTCTTTCTTTAGGAAGGAAAAGACTCCCTTTAGACATCTTTCACTGCAGGCTTTAAAATACTTGTTTTCTTCCTCTAAGTGAACAAAATTTCTCACCGTATTTTTACCTATGACTTTTGTCTATATGCCAGTAAACCATTCAAGTATAGAAATATCATCGTCTATCTGATTAAAACCCAAGACACGGAACCATTTAGGAGGAAAAAGATCCCTAAGATCATAGAATCCAAACACAAACCTAGCTAAATCAACCACTAAACCATGTACCTGCACACCACATACAAATGTCTTTTAAACACCTCCAGGGGCAGGAGGTGTTTAAAACTCCATCATTTCCCTGGGTTGTGTGTTCCAGAGCTGCATAACCTTTTTGGTGTAGAAATTTTTCCTAAAAAGCAATCTAAATGTCCCCAGGCACAACTTCAGGCTATTTCATCATGTCCTGCCTCTTGTTACCAGAGAGAAAACACCAACACCCATCTGGTTATGAGCTCCTTTCAGGTAGTTGCAGAGAGTGATAAAGGGATGTATATATGTAAAATGATGTGTATAATACAATGCACTTAAAATCTACTCATATGAGTATGAATATAAATGTAATGACTTTTAAAAAAATATTTAATCAATAGTCGTTCCATAAAACTCAGGTGCAAGTTTCCCTTATTCTTTATAAGTTTTGCAAGTCTATTGCATGAGAATTTTTAACAACTGGGAAAAATGTATCATGCTATTTGGCATGGATGTAATTTTATCGTTTACGCATTAAAAAGAGAAAGGTGTATCTCTAAAAAATAGTAATATAATGAAGGTGATGTTATGCTCTGGGAGCAAACATTTAGTATTTCAATATTTAAACCTGTTGGTTGATGGAAACCATTTTAAAAACAACCTAGAGTATGATTTTTTTGAGGCCAATGGACACATGGATCCAGGTATTTGAGAAAATACCCCAGGACTGAATACTTTATTCAGATACCAAGATTTACCCAATGAAGAAACTAACTATTGACACCGATAAATTCTGTACTATTTTTCTAATTTTGAAAGATTTTCTGGATATTTATTCTTTCTTGAACAAAATACCCGCCGAGGGTGGGGGACACACACAACCCCGCATACGGGGCCGCAGAACAGGCGGAAAGCCTCCAGGGCCAGGGAAAAGCCCTGCGCCCCTGTTTACAGGGTGGGCTGGGGACCGGGAGAGCTCTGTTTCCCCCTTCAGGTACGGAGACAGGGCCTCTCACCCTCCTTACAGGGTTGCCCCTCTCTCCGGGCAGCCAAAGGAGCACAACGGCAAAAGGCCAACGACAGCAAAGACCCTGCCCTCTGCTTACAGGGAGGTCTCACCCAGCACAAAGCCAGCCGGGGCACGCAGAATGCCCGGGGGATGCCCCCGCTCTTCAGCTCCAAGCCACTGCTGCTCTCCTTGCCCACTCTTCTCTCGCCGTTCCACTCTTGAGCTCAAAGCTGCTGCTCCTCTCACTCGCTTCTCTTGCCTGGTCATCCCAGGGCTTCTGCCAATGGATAACGACACACTCAGGCCTGAAAAGCTCCAGTTGTGCCCAGTCCCAGAGCATTTGCCATGTATAAATGTATAAATTTTCCTGTATAAATAGTGTAAATTTTTGATTATTGGAGAGCTGTCCTTTTCTGAGTTACCACTTAGCTCTCTACTTTGCACAAACTACAGTAAGAAATAGAAATACCTCGCCTCCGTGTGTGAATTGGCACTGCCACCAGGTAACAAGCCTGCCTTTGGGACAACAAAAGTGGGGTAGTAAGAAAGAAAATCAAAACTTGAAACACCTTTCTCCCACCCCTCCCCTCTTTCCAGGCTCAGCTTCACTCCTGAATTCTCTCCCCAGTCGCCTGCAGCAGCCCCGGTGGGGCAGGGAACAGGGCCTGTGCTCAGTCATGCTGTCTCTGCCTCTCCTCCCTCCTCGGAGGACTCCTCACATTCTTCCCCTCCAGCATCGGGTCCCTCCCATGGGAGAAAGCTTGGCACAAACTCCAGCCAAGTCCTTCCCATGGACTACAGTTCTTCATGATCTGCTCCAGCACAGGTGCCCCACAGCTCGTGCCAAGAGCCTGCTCCAGCGCAGGCACCCCACGGAGTCACAGCCTGCTCTGGGTACCCGCCTGCTCTGGTGTGGGGTCTTCCACGGCCTGCAGGTGGATCTCTGCTCCTCCATGGGCTGCAGGCCAGCAGCCTGACCATGGTCTTCCCCACAGGCAGGGATATCCTGCTGCGGCTGCTCAAGCACCTCCCTCTGCTCCTCCTTCCCTGACCTGGGAGTGTCTGCAGAGTTGTCTCTCTCACGTATTTTCACTCTCTCTGGCTGCAGTTGCAGCGCTAGATGGAGCTATCCCTTTGAAAAGAGTCAACTCTGTTGGCAATTCAACTTGTCTTCCACATGTTTTGTACTGCAAATTATCATATAAGGGAGGAAAAAGAGAAAAAAGGGAAAAAGAATAAAGAGGAAAAAAAAAATCAAGAGATGGAGCTAAACAAGTAATATGATTATGTAAATCATTATGAAACTAAGTCCAGAATAATTTCAAATTAAAATATTCTTTTAACACACCAAAAACTTTTCGTGGTGGTAATTTTTATTAAATACTACTGAGAACTTAAGGTCTGAAGAAGCTTTGGTAGTCTTTGAGTAAAATGAGGTTAGTTAACAGTTGGTTGTTTTGTTACAAATGCTGCAGTAGTAATACATAATACTGCTATCAATCCTGCTCATCACAGGGGTAAAACAACTAGATTTTTTTTTTTTTTAAATTCATATTTTTACATATCTGCTTCTATCCTGAGACTACTGCTCCTTGGAAGCTGACAACTCAATATCTAATATCTATCTCTTCTCCATGCACTCAGCTGTAGATATTTGGTTTTCAGAACATATATTGTGTAAACACATAATCTAAATCTGATTCCAATTAGAACCAAAAACTGTGAGTATTTTTGGATGGAACTTTCCTTGCAAGAGGTTACTAAAGTGTGTTAATTAAAAGTAATTAAGAAGAATTATTTGTAATAAGGTTCAAAACAAGCTCTGCGGATTATGGAGCCTTGGAAGGAATGACTTTTAGTGAGACTCATGCAAAATTTCAAAATTTTCCATGGGATGTTAGAGTTTTACAACATATTGTCAGAAGCATAAGAACAGAAATAAGAAAGTTGGCTAAGAAACAAAAAGTACACATAGTAAGATTAGCTTTCCCATGGGTTACACAACCCCCTTTTTTTTTCTTGTTGGAGCTTCCACAATAGGCTTTCCACAAGCTGTGCCAGATGTCTTTCTCCAGTACCACATCACCACTTTTTGAATCCACTAAATAGGAAGACCATTCTTGGCTAACACTGAGTGCTACAGTCTTTTTCAAAACAAAGAAAAAAGATAAGGAAATCTGCAGCTCATTCTTTGCAGTCTAGCTAAAAACAGATTCCCAAAGTTCCCAATGTGTGGCTAGACTGTCAAACCCTAAGGTGTACCACGCACTGAAATGGCCTGATTTTCATGAAGAATGTTTTTTCCTTTCTGAAATGTCTAAATATGTCTCCTGTGCATCTCCCCCACACTGTGCTATTTTCAAATAGGCACAAATTCCCCATCTCACTAATCTATGTTGCATTGGAAAACATTTTGGTTTTTGACTCTGTCTTTCATTGTCCGTCTTTGTAGTTACTGCATAAGTAAAATAAAGTAATCGAAAGGACTTTTTCATCCACCAGTAACCAGAAAAGTTGTACATCAACTAGCAACATACAGTTGCAGCCCAAAAAGGCTGTCATACTCTAGGATGCATGAAAGCATGAGTGGCAGCAGGTCAAGGGAGATGATTCTTCTCTATTCTTGTGAGGTCTCACCTGGGCTATTGCATCCAGGTCCATCTATTACAGGAAAGATAAGGACCTGTTGGAGCTGGTCCAGAAGAGTGACACAGGATTGAGCATCTCTGCTGTGAAAAAAGGCTGAGAGAGCTCGGATTGTTCAGCCTGGAGAAGAGAAGGCTCTGACACCTTATCTGGCCTTTGAATATGTAAAGGAGGTTTATATAAGCAAGATGGATAAACCTTTTTGCCAGGGTCTGTTGCAACAGGACACAGGGCAAACAGTTTTAAACTGAAAGAGGTTAAATTTAGGTTTGGTATAAGGATGAAATTCTTGACTGTGAGGGTGATGAGACACTGAAACAGGTTGCCCAGAGAAGCTGGAGATGCCCCATCACTGGAAACGTTCAATGTCAGGCTGGGTGACAGGGTTGAACTAATGTCCCTTCCAACACAAACCGTTCTATGATTCTGTTATTCTAAGTACCTAAGTTTGTAATTTAGTTACGAAGGCAATCAATCCAACATGGGTACATGATGCATCTTGGTCCATGCAGCAGGATTATTAGATGTTTCTACCAGTGCTGCTTGGGAAAGATGAAAGGTGAGCCTGAATTACCAGACTTGGTGAACGTACCTCAAAAGTCCATTTAATCCATGTTAGTATATTTGTACAGTGTAAACTTCTAAAAGCAGAACAAAACAAAGCTTAGTTATCTGAACAGCATAGATTTTAGCTGAAGAGTGTTGTTAAAAACAGACTAAGAATAGATGTGTCTTCTATTCAGTATACTAAAAAATATGTATTTTGGTTTTAATACAGCTTTTATACAATTCTGACTTCTATAGACAGAAGAAAGTAAAAAATAATAGTAATAACAATAACAATGTCAACAACAGACATTTGTGCCCCACCTAACCAATATCTAACAATTGTATATATGCTCTAGGCTTTTGAAAAAGCTCGGAGGTGATAGATTGTAAAATTTTCAGTGTTAACCCTTCATAATGCAATGTTCTAGCTAATGATTAAGGATTCTGATTTCCTAGAGTAAAGCTTCAGAGTAAAACAAAATATGCTAAAATATTTATAAAAGAAAAAGCTCCACAGAGTTTGATAAAGTCTGTTTGGAACATTCAAAACCTTCATTGCCATGGAAATCATGAAGTTATTTCTAGAATACACTATTGCCTTCTCTGGAACATGGTAGTATGAGACAGAGGAACACTCTCCATCTTGCTTCCAAATAAATTATGGCTACTTGGAAAATTCAGAACAAATTCTAAGTAAATGCTGAATTTCGTTAATAATGTGCAGGGAGATTTTAATAACCCAAAGAACAAATTTAAATTTCACAAAAAATTGCCGCCTGAGTTCTGTGTTTCATATATAGTCTGTCCTATTTGAATACTCATGAATAGAAATTATTAAACAACTTTGCAAACTTAACATCAAAAACTCTTCACATCCCTGACAGTTGTATTGAAAGCATAATATATGCTACTGACATTCTCCTGCATAAATAAACTGGTGGCTTTTATTTGCATTTGTCTGGGTTGTTAAAGATGATTTGAAACTACAATACAAATTGATTTTAGGGACTGTTCTATGTGCTTCAGTGTCAGGAGAGATCCTGATTTTTGTTAGCACTTGTTAGCAGATTCTTGGAAGGTAGCCTATTGCAAGTGCAAAGGGAAAAAGAAAAGACAGGCGGTTAGGGAAAACTTAGCTTTACTGGAAACACTCAAATGAAAGCAGTCTTCTGTTTTGGAAATACATTGTATTTTCTGAGAGCAATGAATAGCTCTCTGAGAAATAAAACATTTGTGAGAGTGCAAAAAGGTTTATCTTTTTTTTATTATTGCTATGACTAACATAACAAGATTTAAACACTGGAAGTAGGCTAACAGGATTAACATTTAGTTTTAGGTGATTAACAGCTTATTTTCGAGCAGTCTTATTTCTGGTATGTGAGAAAAAATGAAAGTATAATGAAGTCATGCATGAAACTGTCTCTCCTTGAGGAACTGATTTTTCATTAACCATTTAAATAGTAAGTGATGATTAAAATACAGTGCAATTCACTCAAAATTCCCATCTATTTGGTTCCATTAGAGCTATATTCAGAAATTAAATTGGTTGCAGAGATCAGCATGCTTATCCCAGTGTCTGGCACCAGATAAAAATCTGAGTACTGGTGAGATTTTTTTGGTTCAAATTCAAAACTGAAATGAATCAGTGCTTCTTGCCAACACTTTGTTAGAAGAACCATAAATCAGTCTTGTAGTTAAAGTCTGTTCAGAGTATTTGCTAGGATTTTTATGTAATCAATACAGATTTACACATGTAAAATATAATATCTTATGTGTAAGTGAAATACAAAATTGGAACACTCGATGATGTAATGTAACTGGTATTAATTTTAATTGGGATAGAGAGGTGCAAGCATATATTGAAGGTAGCAAAGGAGAAACAGCATGAAAATAATTAGTACTATTTTTAAAAAGGTGATTTTTTCCTTTGCACATTTCTATGAATTTCCTCCCCTGCAGTGCTTATGCCACTTATTTCCTTACAGATCTCTTACAATGCATACTGAAGCTATATGAAAGAATTCCCAATGGCGCACTGAAACTTTTAGTTTTGTACTTTCCTTACCAACTTAAATGAAACGGAATTTTTCTTCCTCATCCAGTTTTTAAAACTGTAAGTTTTTAAATGTCACCATAATTGTTTCCAGATTATCTGTATCTTCTTTGTTTTTTTTTAATAAACTTTTATCTACACTGTTTTTTCTACAATTTAGTGTGAGATACTGTCCGCTTTATAAAAAAAGAGTGAGTCTGCTAAGTAGGTCCCAAGAAATTATATCCCTTTTTTTTCCAAGAACTGCCTTATAATTGTCTTGAATATCTGTGAATGTCTAGAACTATAAATGAAAAGCCAGATAGAACTGTCAGATACTCGCTGTTACAGCACTTTTGTAAGACTTGTTTTTGCTTTGCTTCCCAGACATTTTTTTAAAGAGCTATACCAGTACAAAGAGCAGCATATAGTGGTGTTTTTATCCTAAAATTGAGGATGTTGTTTCGTTTCCAGACACAAAACTAACTTTACAAATAGGAAAATAGAAGATTGAAGCTGATTGAAATGGTTGAAATAAGTGATTTGTGACTGCAGCTGGTCAAACTTTTATTATAGCCTTAAAATTTATGTAAATCCATGGTGGAGCAGGTGAAGTGCAGGTTAGGGACCTGCATAACTAGCATGTTTTCAAGTAATGATCCAGATGGGTTCATTACAGGCTAGTTAGGGCAGTACCTGGAGCAAGTGTCAGAGCTGACATTAGTTATTTCCGTGACTTTATGGGAAGTGTAAAGTCCAGAAGACTGAAAAAGGAAAGAAAGGATGGGATGAATGTGCCAAATTTTGGCAGCTCTTCTAAGTAGATAACAGGATGGCTGTTCGTCTCAATGTGACTTTCCTATTTTTCTTGGCTCTAATACTCCTTTGTGTTCAGCACTTAAATTTTGGTAGCTGTAGAAACTCTGTTAAACACTTCAGATCTCAATCTAAATGAGATCTGATCTAGAGCTAGATTTTCATTTTGGGGGCCAGGTAGAAATTTTTTTGTCCATTGTATTTCAACTATAGCTTAATGTATCTGACATATAACTGAATAGTATCATTTCAATAAAGATCTAAAAACAGGATGGGAGAAACAAGGTCCTAATTAACAAAATAACTTAATTAAAGAAAAGGTTTCATTAAATTTCCAATTAGCCTTATCTTTCAAACATTCACTGTTTCAAATCTGAAGGAAGTAGAAACAATCTTGTTTATCTTAAAATCTAAAATCATGCTTGGAGAAATCCTAATTTTTGGGGACTATTTTCTCTAATATCTCTTCGTTTTTAGAATTGAAAAGGCAGATATTCAGTATTTCATTCAACTCCTTACTCTTTCCAGTTTAACTGACTTTACCTAATGCACTACATGAAGCATAGCAGAAAAAAATGTGAGTTGTATTAGGAGTATTCTTAAAGCTGCTATTTACCATTGTCTATAATTCAGAGGCATTATTAGTTGATAGTGGAAAACTGGTGTGTTTGTTGTAATGGTCACTCTTTCTAGCCCAAATTTATGGCTGTAACTAGCATGCTATAGAAATCAGAACAAAGTATAGTCATGGATTTCCTAGAGGTCCCAGGCTGTGTTCATTAATGAGTATTTTCAGGATGTAAGCTAAAGTACTGAAAAGAAGGACATAAAGTATATCCTTGCCTAAAGATAAAGCTTTGCTCTCACAGTGAGCTCTGGATACAGCCCAAACACTGGGTAAGTTGGCACGTATGTCTCTATGACACTGGATTTGGACTGACTGCAGTTTGTGCCTAACCCTGTGCTTGTGTTGAACTCCAAGCATGTCCATGTGACTTTGCATGTGCATACAAACCTCTTCTGGAACTCCACTCTTTTCTGCTTGTCACAGATCAATCCAGATTTTTATTCCTTACACTGAATGTGCAAAACTCCTTATTTTAACATGTAGCATATTAATTAAATCTGAAAAGGAATATATCGTTAAATATTCTCAATTCAAACCACATGCCAAGTAGGTTCACTCAATGCTGCAATGGTCACTGAGAGCCCTGGCTTAAAGGAGATATTTCTGCTCAGTAATGCCCTGAGCCACTTGTAGCTACTGTAATAAGTGGGCTACTCTTTTTCTACTAGACTGAAGATTCACTCTAACTAACATTACAGCACTTTTAGAAAAGTCTGTCAGGTGTGTACTGTAGTTTAACATGAGAAACAAATAGCATGATTTAAGGAAAAGTTTGTATCCGTCACTCTCAGTGTGTGCATTAATTTAAAAGCCACTTCTGTAGTGTACAGAGAATCTTGCTTGATCAAAGTCCACAGGTTGTTAGTCAAGTTAAAAAGCAAACATTATTATTCAAATAAATAAGATCAAAAATATCTGATTGTTTAACTTTATATTTGCTTCTGTGATTCCATTCCTCATATGCAGGCCATACACATGCAGGGTGTTTGGCAAATTCATGTTCGCTCATTCTTTGAGTGCATTCACTTTTCATAGAATCATAGTATCATAAAATAGTTTAAGTTTGAAGGGACTGCTTAACGTTAACTAGTCCAAGCCCCCTGCAATGCACAGGGACATATTCAGCTACATCAGGCTGCTAAGAGCTGCATCCAACCTTAATTTGAATGTTTTCTACCAGCTCTCTGAACAACCTGTCCAAGTGCTTCACCATCACAATTTTAAAAATTTGGTTCCTTATATCTTGTCTGAATTTATCCTCTTTCAGTTTAAAACCGTTATAGCTCTTGTCCTGTTGCTGTATGCCCTTGCAAAAAGTCTCTTTTCATGTTTCTTGTAGGCTCCCATCATGTTGAAAGTGACAATTAGGTCACTCCAAAGTCTCTTCTTCAGGCTGAACAATCTCAATTCTTTCAGCCTTTCCTCACAGGAGAGCTGCTCCATCCCTCTGAACATCTTGGTGGCCTCCTCTGGACTCACTGTCCTTCCTGTCCAGAGGATGCTGGATCTGGGTGCAGCACTGCAGGTGGGGTCTCACCAGAGAGGAGCATAGGGGCAGAATCCCTTCCCTTGCCTTGCTGCCCACACTGCTTTTAACACAGCCCAGGATACAATTGGCTTTTAGGGCTGCAAGTGCACGTCGCTGGGTCGTGTCCAGTCTCTCCTCCTCCAGCACCCCCAAGGCCTTCATGGCAGCGCTTTTCTTGACCCATTCATTCCCCAGCCTATAGTGATATTGAGGGTTGCTCTGACCCAGGCGCAGCACCTTATATTTGGCCTTGGTAAGTCTCATGAAGTCCCCCTGGACCCACTTCTGCTTGTCCTGGTTTGTCTGGATGGCATCGTGTTCCTCAGGTGTGTCAGCTGCACCATTCAGCTTGGTGTCATGTGCAAACTTCTGAAGGTGCAATCAACTAGATGGGATTAATGAAGATATTGAACTACTGATCCCAATCCTGGCCCTTGAGGAACACCACTTGTCACTAATCTCCATCTGGACCTCGAGCTGTTCACCACTACCCTTTGGTGTGACCATTCAAGCAGTGAAACCGGACACAATTTCAAACTTTGCCTATTAAGAGAACAGTAATAATTCCCTCCTTAAATAACTTGTGCAAGCCTGAAATCCTGCAAGAAGGAATCATTTGCATACTTAATAACTTCTGACAGTTTTCTAAGTCTTTTTTCTGCCCTCTTCCCTTGGTGGGCTCTGATAGTGTCAATAAAATATGTAACTAATATTCAAATACCTGAAACAAAGAACACTCTCGAAAAGCAAAAATATAAATCCTTTTCTATCATACATCATAAATCCTGCTTCATCTCTATCTTCTTTAGAAGCTGCGTGAGAAGTTTTGGAAAAAAAAATAAGTGGATCTTATGGCAATATGATAAAGAAAGTTTCATTGAGTTAAACTTGAGTATGGGTACAGTTTTTATGGCTTGATAGTTTTCTCCAGGTCCACCTCAGATTTATAATGTGTTTTATTAAAAGAGCAGAATTAGGTATGATTCCCTCCTTGGGAACTGCTTCTTACTGTTTCTGTTACATTTGTCACAGTTCGGGTCTGTTGATGCAACTGGAACGTAAAAAGGAGACAGCCATAAGCATGGTTGTCAATTATTGAACCTTGAACACTAATGAATACTTGGCTCACGCTGCATGTTGGTTGCAACCATACAGCAGTGTAAACTTCTTTTCTAAATAGCAGCTGGCTCAGGTTTACTGCTTATTGGAGATGATAGGCAAATATTGAAGCTGTCATTGTATGTAATTCCTAAAACAAAACAAAACAAAACAAAACAAAAGCAGAAGTAAAGTGGTTTATATAGATATTGACTGACACCCGCCACCCCCTTCTAAATTTAATATTTTGGAGTCATTTTACAGTTGCTAAGTCCAATATATGTACTTCTTATTGACATTGATGGTTTTATTGCAACATTATAGTTTTGTCCTCTATTTTATTTCTCAGCAGCTTGTTTCAGACAAGGATTATTTTTTATTTGCAGTCACTTATGGCCATATCTTCTGTTTAGTCTTTTTCTCTCTATGCTAGCAGTAGAAGTGAGAGAAAAACTGAATACACCAAAGAAAGTAAGCACAGTAATTTGAAAGAAGGGTCTGGGATGAAGTGAGATGATTCAAGAAGCTCACTCAATAATTTTCTGCTGATCAAGCAGGTAACAGTAGGACCCCATTCTTGGTTTGTTCTTAAATGTAGTACAGGGCAGTAACAACAATAATATGACAATCATACTAGCAATTCTTGCATTTGCTAGTGCACATGATTTAGCAATCACGTATGGAAGAAAGGGAATTCAGCTAATGTTATTCCCTTAACACTAGCTGATAACCTACTGGCAAATTCAGTTCTGATTAGATTTTGTTGGAGACAAAATTCATTGGATGTGGATAAAGATGCAAGCATAGTGAGAATCCAGCCTGATATCCTACATAATGTAGGCTACAGAGTTTTTCATCAATTCTTGTTTTGAGTTGGAGCATACCTTCTGAGGAACGCACTATTTCAAGCAAAATATTTATAACATTGGAAAACCTATCACAAATCATAATAAATTGTTTTAAAGCTAAATTATTCTCATATTCATTCCTTGGCTCATGTTTAAAATTATTTGGCTTTAGTTTTCTGTCATTAGATGCCATAAAATTGTTTGCTACTGAAGAATGCAAAATTTCTAAAAGAGTCAAAGTGATTAGTAGGGAAAAATATAGTTTTATGAGTTCACTTGCAGGCTGATCCATGTAACATCACAATATCATTATTTTCTTCAGGATTTTCTTACTCCATAAAACATGAGTTAAATGTAAAAAGAAAAATTATGGTTCTTACAGGTGATACACAGACTTCAGAAGCAAAAATTCTTTTGTATACTTTTTAAAGTTACTTCAAAGTAGAATAAGTTTTCAGCTAATCCTTAGGGTAAGCTATCACAAAGCAATAAATCTTCCACAAATTCACTAGACCATAATGTCCTTTCATAAGCATCTTAATTTGAGGCTTTATGTCAAGAGTGGAAACTACTGCATCAAAAATAGTTCAAGAACTCTTCTGTGAAGCTTCCATATGCTGAATTTTCCTAAGGGAATCCCAAATGAAATCTCCATTCCTAACAACACTGGATTTTGAGAAAGTTTCATTCAGAGCATGATTTTGTGGCTTTGAGAATAGTCTTGACCTATTTCGTAACTACTTCAGTTTTTTTAAAGTGTTCTAACAGATGCGGTATCTGTCAAGAGTACTTCATTTTAGATTTATTGTGGTGAATACGTCCAGTTGCACCAATATGGTTATGTTTATGCACAGATAGTTTGATTTAATACCACTTACTAGATAAAGTTTAGCATTCCTGTAGTTTCTTAAAACTGTTCCATTTATACAAGGCTTTTCTTTCAGTATTAAGTATTTTATGTCAATTGTTTAATGAAAAAAAAAAAGGAAGTTAAAAGAATCATAAGAAAGTGTTAGGTTTCAGGCTAGAATTCACATGATTTTAATAGTAATTCTCAATAATGAATCACTATTTAAAACTTTCAGAAAACCTGTATGAAAAATTTTAAAAAGATAGTTCTGAGTATTAAGATCTCAGGAATTCAAGTATTAATTCAAATGCTTCAAAGACATCCTGAATGCTTGTTCAGGTCTCAGAATGCGGAAGTTAATAAGCGTTTTGACAGCAATTTTAATGGATGTAAGAGAAAACTCTATCTGTCAATTTATGACTCACTTCAAACAATATTAGCACTGTATTTTAAACTTAAAAATATTAGTTGAACAAGAGAAAACACAAAGCTATAGGAAAAGGAGAGATTAAAGTCCTTGTACTAACAGAATACACATGAACTGATATTACCCAAGAAGTAGACACTGCTACATGCTAGCTACATTTTAAAGGCATTAAAAGCAGAACAATCACCTCCAAAATGGATGAAAGAAAGATGAGATGGAGGAAATGTTATGTCATAACTCAAAATCTAGTGATGGAATTGTGTGAGGAAAACACACTAGCCAGGCAGCTGAGAGATTTCTCAATATCACCAAAAGCACCAGCTCTCCAAATCCAGTTTGTCTTCCTGAGCAGTGGGCAGTCTCCAACACTTCAGAGGGTGGTGGGAACAGGAGCAAACAGTAGGCCCTGAGACATGGAACTAATTACCCACAGAATACACAAATCAAATTAAACAGTGAATAAGTTACCTTCTTGACTGTCTGCTGCTTTCATTCTTAAAAAGCAAATGAATTCAAGAATGAAATACTTAGCAAAAAAACCAGCCTGTAGATGCAACAATGAATACTGCTAGCACACCCATGTAATTGCTGCAGGACAGGATGTGTCACGTACTGGTTTGTATCTTGTATTTATGGCTTTTCCTTTTACTTAAAAAGCAATAAAGTCAACTGTAATTTTTCAGATATTAGGTATCAACTTCTTAAAAATATAGTAACAAAACTTTCCAGCTGCTCCATCTATTGTGAGATTAGCAACACACGTTCTTGTGACTGATGTTTAAAGCTGGAGGCCTCTAGATATTGGTATAATGAAAACCTGCAGTTAATAGGCAATAAATTACTTCAGTGATTTTTTTCCCCCATTATTTTTGATGCATTATAACTGATACAGAAACCTGAAGACAGTGAAGTTAAAATTCATGGGGATTCAAAAGCTGAAAATATAGTCAGCACCCAACAGAAGCTTACTGTTATATATAGGTCCTTCTTATTGTTTGGTAACTAAAGATCTTCTTGGTTAGCACAGGTTTTGTCTTCTCTTGGTTTTGGCTCATCTTCCAGTATCCAGGGTCAGGGCTCTGTTCAACTCCTGTCCTGTTCTGAATTTTCCCAAAAATTTATTTTTCCTACTCTCCTGGTTTCTATGGAAACTCTAAAGTACTGCAAAGTGACTGCAGAAGTTATTCTTCAAAGCACAATTAGAAACAAAGTAAAAACCCCTCAAATTTGCTTATTCTTGGCAAGAAAAAGGGAAAAAAAGTGACTTGAAGCTGAATATTATTTAAAAAGCCCCCAGTGAATATTACAGACCATTCTTTCAGATTACTGGTTTCACAAAACTTTATATAACTCTCCTACCCACCAATCACTCCTCCCCCTCTGTTTTTTGCAATTTGAAAAGGAAAATATCTAATTCATCACCATGACATTAGAATCATCATCACATTTTCTATGAAATATTCACTCTCCTTTTGCTACATTGCATGGATAATGGTAAAGTTATTACTATATCAGCAACACATAAATGTAGAGTAAAATTGTTGAAAATAGCACAGCTCTACATCCATAACATCATGGAAGAGTTTTATCTGTTCTAATGAACATTTAGGAATGATCACAGAATTCTCCAAGTGAACCCCATCATAAACATAAGAAACATTTTGTCTAAACGGGAAAGAACATCTGATCTTCCACTGTCCTCTTCCTGAAGAATCAAATTTTCAGATCCTTCAGAGCCCACACTGGCTCACATCTTCATTGCATTGTAAATATGCTTCAGCACCACAGTTTCTCCGCTGAGACTGAATGTTTTAGGAACTTGGGGAAAGGCACAATAGTAAATTGACTTTTTATGAGGACAATAAAACTAATATTTAAGAGGGAATGTTTGAGACACCATTTCCCCCTCCTCGTCTTTTCCTCATTGTGACGTATAACCATTCTGACATTTAATGTAGTTCTTGTCCGAAGCAATTCAACTTCAACAGCATTGCAGAAAAATACCAGCGTGAACTAGAAAATCATCTACTGTAAATAACCAGATACTTGAAATCAGAAACAAGTTGGCACTGACTTGTTTAGAAATATAATTTCCAATATTTCCATTGACACTATTGTTTTCACTCCCATGAGATTTCATTGAAAATATGAAAATGCACTGAAAATATGAAAATAGTTTTCTAGCTTTCATGCTATTTTCATTCCCATTGTTGACTTGATGAGCTGGCCTCATCTCATGGCTCGCTTTTCTTTATGAATAGTTAAATTTCTTTTACAAGTATTCAGCAAATGTATGACTGTTAACATAAGTATGAATTTGCTTGTGATTCTAGTGGGAGTAAGAGTAGGCCCTAGCAGACAAACAAGATTTTGATTCTTAAGTACTAAGTACATACTCTGTTTTTCAAGTAGCAGATGTTTTTTCCAGTGTATCAGACAGTGAACTGTCCCTTGATATGAACTTGCTAGCAGTGCCAAGTTAGACCCAAGAATTTTGAGTGGAGAGAGTTTTATTACAAAAGTAGCTACTGAAGTAATGAACAAGAAAAATTTGTAATACCATTATGTTACTGCTGTCAGACTAGACCATTATTTTATAGCCATTCTTCTAGAACATTTTCTTCTGAGAAGCATATAAATTCCAACTTAATCATTACCTTCAATGCATACTCAGATATTTATAAACAATTATCATTCTTTATTTAGATATATGCAAAAAGGACTAAGATATTTTAAAATCTAGCTCTCTCAGCCCAGGCCCTCTGAATTATAGTTCTTTCACTTATATAAGCATACATCTGTAGTGAATGTATTTAATTTTCATTTCCACTGATCATTTAAAGCTTAGTTATGGGCAAAATATTTGTAACACCTGCATTGCTTTCAGGTATTTTAAGAGACAAAAGTTTTCTTATTCCAACTGATTCTGTAATGTTATTAATGACCTAAATTGCAAAATATATTGCATACAAACATTGGATGAACCTGTGATGCTTCTTAGAATTGATATTTTCTGTTGAGAAAATATTGTATTTGAACTTGTTATTTCCCCTAGATAAATCTAGAGAAACAAAATGACTGATAAGAATTCAATTTTTTTAGTAAATCTATAATAATACCTTTGTGGCAAAGTAGTTTTTGTTTCAAATATCAGTGTACTGGTCCTGGTGTACTATTTATCCCTCAACAATTGTTATTTCACTCACATACATTTCTAAAGAACTAGGGAAATCTATACTTGTTTATACCATAATTGTCCTCTAGTTAATGAACAGGTTCATCTCATTATGTGAACATTACCTAAGCATAAAATCTTTGCTCACTGTATACAGAGAATGTTTAGATAACAGAGAACAATTTAGCATTAACTAAAGAAAATTGGCAGACATGCAAGTGTTTCTTTCCATGCACCTTTATGTTTGCTAATGGTCAGTGGCACATGGATTTACTTCCTAAGTTTAGTCTCTTAGATCTTATATTTTCTCTTTGTTGCATTTGTTCTCTTTATTTTTCAAAGAGAATTTTATATACCAACATGTTTTACAATCCAGGTAATTAAATATAACCCGAAAATGCAGAAGAGTAAACATGTGACCTAATTCACAAAATTGCAAGGAAGACCTGGGGAAGAGGAAATATTCCAATAGAGAAGTACTGCATTTACCATGTAGTCATGTAGGCAGGGACATAGTCAGAAAAAACGAACCTACATTATAGCGATAATTTTGTTCTATGAGATGAAACCAGAGTGTAAAATAGACATCCCTTTCAGTGAAGTGAACTCACAGCAAAGATTATAACCAAGATAAGCTTCATTCCACCTAAAAGACCAATACAATGTATGTTTTCAATGAGTTCTTTTTCCTTTATAGAAATACAGCTGTTAAAATTCCATGGAAAATTATGCTTTTACAGACTGTTTACTTGGGAACTATGCATTAACAAACTCCACAGGAGATGGCAAATATATGCAAATGAGTAGGAGATAAACTAGACACGGCTATATACTTATTCAGAATGTTAAATCTACTGTCAACAAGTGTATTTCAACATTATCGCTGGAAAAGTATTGTCACTGAGAAAACAAATACTCTTCAGAGTTCAGTTATATGCTATTTTTAGCAGCCAGTTCATATTTTTATAAGACTCATCAAGTACTCGCTTGCCAGTAAGTCACGTAACACTTCAGGACTGAATGAACAGCAGTGTTGCAACACACAAGCAGGCCTCCATTTCCAAATTTCTATTTTAATATCTTTCTGAGATCACCTTATTTGCCTTGGTTTTGATCCTCGCAGTACAGCCTGTAGTGATCCTGACTGGCAGAACCCTGTGCCCGGAGGAGCGAGCGATGCAGAGCCCAGACCGCGTGAGCCGGAGCAGGCAGTGCCATGCTGCATGGACAGTGTGCTGCATTGTGCCACGGGACGAGCTCAACCCGCTCCCCAAGAGAGGGGTGATCCTCAGGCAGCTTCTGCTCTGCACTGGTGACTATACATTCTTGTCTTTGTCTAACATTGCAGAAAGAAGTTCTTATGGGGACATCTTTATATTTAACTGTATGGAGTTGTTTCCTCATAAGAAAATCGTTTGAAAGACCGAAAAGAGAGAATATCTGCTATGAACAGGGTCTGCATGATTTGCTGCTCCGGGGTCAGGGTCCTATTTGATGCTACATTACTTGGGGCCCCCAGCTGCTAAGGGGACATTAGATCATCCATCCTATTCTCTTCTGCCAACATTAACTTTAATGAAAAGCCTTTTAAATAAGGCTTTAGCTGGTGTAAGTACCTTTTTTTTACATGGATAATAATGGATCAGCACCTCCTGGGATAAAACAGGCCCACCTAGACTTTTTTCCTTATGGTGTTTCAAAATGTGAATGCCTGCAGGCTGTCCTTTGTCTTTTCCTGCAGAATCTGGAAGGACCTGGGTCAACAGAAGTTTTTCTGATTCAGAGTCCAGGTGCACAATCTCGGGTTTATTTGGTTTGTAATGATGTGCTGGCAAAGCAGAGCTATTCTTCTGCCATCAATAAAGATGATTCTTTCTGTTAAAATTTCCAATGTTTTTTCTCTTTATGAAACCTTATCAAAGTCTAAGCTGAATCTGTGCTTGGCATGGATAATATTCACAAAATAGATAACTGGATAGTTTTGTCTCTCATTCATTAAGTAAGCCCTGTTCCAGGCCTACTGAAAACTGTCATAGCCACGTGTTATAACGTGCTTGTACAAATTGATAAACAAACCACAATGGCCAGGTTTCATCCCACCAGACTCCCGGAATCCAGCTGATACAGCTCACTTAAAGTTTTACCACTTTTGATTCCTTTCATAGCCAGTGGAGAGAAAACTGAGAGAAAAAGACATCTCTTCAGAGGAAAAGACGCAGCTTAGGTGGAAGAAAACAACGCTAGCAAGACTAGGAGTTACATTCACACCAAGGATGGAGTTACTGCAGTAAGAGGCAGCTTCTTCCCCTAGAGTACCGTAAATGCCTCTGGAACCAGGGACCTACAGGATTCAAAACTAATCAGTTGAAGTGCTTCTGGAGTGCGTTGCCTAAATTTGTTGCTGTAAAAAAGCCTGTTTCCTCCAAGTGAGAGAACCAGTGCTTAAAGAACTCTGAAGAACTGAGGAGGCCAGAGATGTCGTGATTAAAGAATCCAGTCCCACATCTCCACCGTTCTGGATAGTGCCTTAACTACCAGCTGTCAAATGTATAAGGATTGTATATTCAACCATGATTTATAAAGTACTTCCGTTATATATATAACTTTCCTTTTTCCATGTACCAAAGTAGAATGGAAAGGAAGGAGAAGAGCATTGGAATGGGTGGGTAGGAGGAATATTTTAATGAAGAAAGGACTGCATTTCAGAACCTGTCCTAAAAAATAGCCTATAAAGAATTGATAGATTGAATTGGAGAGTTTGAAATCCTCTCCTTACTGATATTCTCCTGAAAATGAGAGTTCAGGTGTTCTTAGGCAGCACCAAAAGTTGTTTCCAGCAGCTTTGGTGATTAATTTAAGTATCAGCTTGTCTGTCTGAAGGTAAAACTAATCCTTCATGTGGACCAAATTTACCACTTAAGGATTTCTTAGAGGTTGAGTGACATGTGTTTATTCAGAAAAGGTTTTGGAAATCATGGAACTTTTGGATGAGTAGGAGATGCTACATAAACTGTTTGAAGTTAAACAAGAAATCCAAGCAAAACATTCAATCGGTCCCATTTATTCTCAAGTCTGTTTATCTACATAAATTAACTCATAGTCTCTAGAATAATTAATGTTAAGTATCAAGGGATAGAATCACAGTTACTATTTGGTGGTTTCATCCTAAAGTTTTTAATTTACGTGCACTTCACTGTTTATACAGAACAGACTCTCTTTGGATGGAATTTCCTCTTCCCAGGAGGATTTGAAAACTGTTCTCTTCCCAGTTGAGTGAACACTGTGCCTCAGCTGTTAGCATCTTCAGGGAACAAGACATGAATAACCATGTATGCTGCACATTGCATTGCACACCGATGACTTTAGTCATGTCTTTGCATTTAACGTTCTCTTTCCATACACGTAAGCGATATTTACACTTTTCAAATTAAATATGTATCAGATTGTAAATTTTATTTTTTTTTTTAATCTGTGAAAATTTTAGCAAATGGAAATTTTTGCTACAAATATTTACCCAGGGAAATCTCACCAGAAAAAGATTTAATTTATTTTTGTTCCCACCAACACATCTTCTCTCTCAGACCATAATTATTAGGAAGCTAGCACAACATACATGACAACTGTGATTGACTCGTCCATCCCTAAGACGGAATTTGTCTGCATAATGGTGTGGCAAGTGCTCCTGAATTAGACACACATGCAGAAATTGGTGGTGTTCAAGCCATTCATGAACAGGAAAAGGCTAATCATTTTAACTGAAATATTCCTCCAGCTGAAGATGTAATTTCATTTTCAGGTTACTATTTAATTACTGTTACAAACAATTAAGGAAATTTGTCTGAAGGATACCATGTGGAAATCTACTGTAGTTGATGAAAAGCATTGCCTATATAGCTGACTTTTCAAGGGTATGAGGGATTTGAGGTTTCACTATGGAGCGTGGTAGACCCTGAACTAATTCTGTTTCAGTCTGTGTAAACAGTTTTACAACTGCTAGATTGAGCTTGAGGCTACAAACCTTTTGTTTTCCAGAAAAATTTTAGCTTTGTTCAGGGTTCTCTCACATTTGACTTTTAATTTGACTTCAGAGATTTCCAAGGGAAAAACAGCAGTGAATTTGTTGATTAATAAAGTACCTTTATCTCTCTGGAGGTGGAAGGAGTTTTATGGAAAATGAGTCTGAGATGGCTAAGCAAAAACATTGATTGCATCAATTGCACCCTTTTCTCTGCATATGTTGTTAGTAATGTGTTTGTTTAGCAGATAACAGAGCAAGACCTAGCACCACCTAGGGATGATCCCTGCTCCATAATATGACCAATACTTTGCTGGACTTTCATACAGTAGCTTGGATAGTAGGACAACAATCTTCAGACAATAGCACAATATACTTAATCCATCCAGTTTACCTTATTCTGTCAACTCAGAATTACTTTTTTGGAAGTACCTGGATTTCAATGTAAGCAATTTTTCAGAGCATTCTGAGACCGTATAAGGAAAAGCTCTGACGTACATGAAAAGGGAGGAAAATAATTGCCTTGAGAAGTTACTTCTAGAAAGAAAAACATGTCAGGAACATTTGTCTCTTGTCAGAGGCTTTGTCATAATTATTTTTTAAGGGAATATCTAGATATTCCTGATGCCACTAAACCCCAGAATTATTTCCTATGAACCACAAAGGATAAGAAGGACACATTTCAGCAGAAAAGCAGAATTGCAGCTGAGGCTATTGACATTTTGACACACAGTGCTAGTGAGGGACTTAGTACAGCTGCAGAAATACCTGATGTCTGAAATATCTGCAGATCTGAGTGCTGCGGTGCATTCTGCCTTATTTTGTATGACACCATGTATACACGTAACAAATGATTCATACAAATGCAGCATTCCATTTTTTTACCCTTTTTGTTTTAAAAATATTTTCCTTGCTTGCTGTACATCATGGGTGATCTAGGCTTATATGTTAGGTCATTGTAGCATTTCTGTCAGTAGTCAAAGATGGTTAAACTCAAATTGTTCTGGACTTTGGTCTTTACAAGCTCGCTCTTTATCTATGTCTGCTAGAAATTGCTTTCAACTGTTCTGCTGAGCCATTCTTCCTTTCAAGTAAACACATGAAAGAGTATACTTAAAACAGCCAATAAAAGCAATTGACCTTTCTGCCTCTCTTTAAAGGTAATACTTAACTCTCTTTTTGAAAAGACATAGCTTTGATTACTTAACTCTTTAAATTATATTTGCTATCAACGGAGACTTAAGTTGTTTATTTCCTCTCACAGTCTGTTATTTATCATGTGAAAAAACAAAGGAAAATGAATTTCTGGGCTTTATATAGAAGTGATGTCAAGTAAGATTGTCTATCCAATTGCAGTTACCCAACTCTAACTTCTATAAATGAATAAATAAATAAACATGGTGAATAGACATTAACAGACATGCCAAATATCTGTATGGTGTGCCAAGTCTTGAAGTGCTTAACTCACTGGATTAGGACTTGAAAATCAGACCATTTTGAGTTTGAATACCCTAGTCACTGACAAGAAGTTAGTGTCCTATCATTTAAAAGGGAAACAGCTTTACAGTGGGGAGACTTCCTCATTGAGACAAACTGAATTTTTCTGACACATTTTTTTTTATTCATACCAACTTACAGTAAAAAAAAAAAAAAAAAAAAAAAAAAAAAAAAAAAAAAGAAAAGAAAAGAAAAATTAATAGGAAAAAACCCTATAAGGCAAAAAACATCTATAGCATCCAGATTCCCTTCTGGCACCCTAGACATTAATAAGTGACTACTTCATGCTTTCTAGTATTTTACTATTGGATAGTCAATCATCCAGCAACTTGATACAGATCTCTAGAATCCCTCAGATGTCTTAATATTACAGAAACTCAGAAACTAACATAAGTTGAACTTTAGTTAATGTCTAGATCTGTAACTTGACCAGCTCAGAAAACAGAGTGAATATGATAGCTTAATTCCAGTGGTCTGATGTCATATACCTAAGTCCTTACCAGCTTCAAAAAGGGTTCAGGTACTTCAGACCTAACCATGGAAGAGGAGGGAGGGCATCCTATTGAAGAGAAGAAACTGGAATGCTTTTTCCTTGTATGTTCTCTGTGACTCTCCTGACCCACCAAAGGAACAGGGGGATTGACAAGTGTGGAGTTGCTTGACCCCGATTCAGCTTCTTTCTGAAATTAAATTTCTAAAGAAAGCTTGAGCAGCCCTTACTCTGGAGTGACAGGAAAGAAAGGTTAGGCCTCTGCCTCCTTGCTGAGAGTCTTCTCCCTGGGTCCTTTCTGGTTGCAGCACTGAACAGCTGCTCACAGCTTGCCTCTGAGAGAGTGTCTTGTTCCATTAAAGGCACTTTTGCAAAGCGGAATCTGATGGTAAAAAAGCTCGAGCTGCAACATAAAAGCTACAAATGGCTATTTCAGAAGTTTTGAGCTAGCTCTTAAGCCTTACTCAGTTCCACCGGCAGGTAGGTAATAATTTCTGTTTGCAAGGTGGCTTTTTCTTCAAATTTAGGAATGGTGTATCAACATACCATTTTCCTATCTGTCTTAGCTCTTTAAAATTTCATTTAGGAGCATAATTAGAACAGAAGATGGTTCTATTTTCCTTACCAATTAGCTGTGACAAGAGAAGTGAAAAAAAAGTGTGAGTGAACTAGTTATAGACTGCAGATTTCTACATGAGTTACTTCAAAATCTTCAAGTCTGGTATACTGTGACACATAGATTGTAAACTATTGACTTAGATTTAGAATAAATCAATACTGGATTCCTTATCTTTGTAAGTATATAAAAATCCCCAAATGAACCATTTAAATTGCTAAATGTGTGGGAAATATTTGGTAGAAATAATGATGTAGAAAATTGTTCCTATCTGAAATAATGATAAATGGAAATTGCTAGTCAAAAGTAACCAGAACAGAGAAAAAATGAAGGTTTGTTTCTGGCAAGAGAGATCACTGCAGCTGAAGTCAGTCTGCAGTGAGAAGATACATAAAGCAAAAATCTAAATTTCATTAATGTTATTTAGCTCCTTAATCAAGTTTCGCATTAAGATTTTACATTTATATAACTTGAACCAACAAAAAATTTAGGCATCCTGAAGTTATTATGGCACCTTACCAACAGAAGCCATTTATCTCAAACTGAAAAAGTATTTTTGAGATATATTTGCTATTCTGCTTCATTGAAATGATTTGGTTTATAGTATTATTACTCCAAAGACCAGTTGCAAAGGTACATGCTGCACTGAAGATTATAAGGACTAGCCAAATAAACTAGATTTGCCATTGGACAAAACAGCTGTAAAATTACATCCCTAGATTCTGAAAGCTATAAAACAGTGTCCTCTGTGTACCCGCTAATCTGCGTGCTATCTACACACGTTTCAGTTCTTCAACAGATGTCACACAGTCAGAGAATCATTTAGGCTGGAATCATTTAGGCTGGAAAAGGCCTCCAAGACCATCGAGTCCAACCTTTGACCGAACACCACCATAACAACTGGACCACAGCATAAAGTGTCACGTTCAGTGGTTTCTTGAACACCTCCAGGGATGGTAATTCCACCACCTCCCTGGGCACTCCATTCCAATATTTAACAATTCTTTCCAAGACGAATTCCCTCTGATTACCATTATGAGCCTCCCCTGGTGCAGTTTTACACCATTTCCTCTTGTCCTGTTGCTTGTTGCCTGGGAGAAGAGACCGACCCCCACCTTGCTACAACCCCTCTTCAGGTACTTGTAGAGAGTGATAATGTCACCTTGAGCCTCCTTTTCTCCAGGATAAACAGGCCCAGCTCCCTCAGCCTCTCCTCACAGGACTTGTGCTCCAGAGCCTTCACCAGCTCCATTGCGCTTCTGTGGATGTGCTCCAGCACCTCAATGTCTTTCTGTAATGAGGGGCCCAGAACTGAACACAGGACTCAACATGTGGCCTCCTTTGTACTGAGGACAGGGGGACAGTGACTTCCCTGGTCCTGCTGGCCACACCACTCCTGATCCAGGCCAGGATGCCATTGGCCTTCTTGGCCACCAGGGCACACGCTGGCTCATGTTCATCTGCTGTCAACCAACACCTCCAGGTCCTTTTCTGCTAGGCCACCTTCCAGCCACATTTCACTCAGCCTGTAGGGCTGCAGGGGGTTGTTGTGACCAAAGAGTAGGACCCAAATCTTGGCCTTATTGAACCTCATCCACTTGGCCTTGGCTCACTGATCCAGCTTGTCAAGATCCCTCTGCAGAGCCTTCCTACTCTCTGGGAGATCAACACTCCCACCCAACTTAACGTCATCTGCAAACTTGCTGAGGGTGCAACTGATCCCCTCAGCTAGATCAACAATAAAGATATTAACTGTGACTGGGCCCATTACTGAGCCCTGGGAAACACCACTGGTGACTAATCACCAACTGCATGTGTCACCATTCACCATCAGGCTCTAGGTCTGGCCCATCCAGTTAGTTTTTAACCCAGTGAAGAGCGCACCTGTCCAAGCCATGGACTGCCAGCTTTTCTAGGAAAATGGAATATGAATGTTGTTGTTTCAGAACATGCTTTATAAAGCAATTTTAACCGAGGCTCTGCTGCAATTTTGTATGAACTTATAATTTATAGTTTTTCCCTTTTGTGATCTTTGTGGCTGTGATAACATTCTCTAAGTAAATGCAGTGAGGTAGCTGTTGAAATACTGCGTTTTAGCGCCTCAATTAATATTTGTTTGTAACAAGATATCCTAACCTTGAATCTTAAAGGGTATCATTAAGGGATATCATTACTTGAAGGCTACAGAGAAAGAAAACTAAAAGCTTTAAAATTGCGTGTAAAAATAGAGAATGTTAATGGTTTAAGGTCAAATTCTCAGTCCTTAAGAACAGAAGACATTAAAGTCATTTGTGCATTTTAATCATATTCCCCTGCTCACTGATGTTATAGCAAAGGCTGTACTGATAACAGGCTAATACTGAACAGATTTTTGTTATTGAAAAGTTTAATTTCTCTCCATAAAGATTAAATATAATATTTAATAGTTAATGTTTATTTCCCTTTTAGAGTAGATATGAGTAAAACAATTTATCAATTTAACTATTTAATTTTAACAATTTAAAAATTCAGTTTACCTCAATGAGGAAGACTCCCCCCTGTAAAGCTGTCTCCTTTTTACATGGTAGGACACTGACTTTTTGACAGTGACTAAGATATGTCTGCTGAACATATATCAGAGATTTTTCAGAGCACCTTCATAGTCATGTAAAGATTTGGCCACATCTCACTCCTAACACAGGTTAATTAGCTTTCAGGATGACCACCAAAAATCAGAATGATAAACTATGAAATATTTCTCAGGTGCTTGACTTTTTTTAACATCAGAATAACATTCTTGTTTCTTCTTGCTTTTTTTTTTTTTTTAAAAATATTATTTCTTGGAAGCAACTAACTGCTGCTGCTGAAAATTCTTGCAAAAATACAAGTCCAGATAAATTTAGCAAATCTTTAGAAACATAAAAATAGAGTGTAAAAGTAGAAAATATATGGCAACTTATTCTTTTAGCGTCCTTCCCAGTATCACCTACAGTAATGCAAAGGCAAAGTGTGGGCAGTTTAGCAAGCTTCCCTCTTAGCCTCATTTTATTTTTTGATTCTTCTATAAAATCTCTTGAAGTAGACAAACACTACAACTTGTCAGGCTCAAAATTTCCTTTAAATCTGGAGATTGGCACATTCATTATACTTAAATAATTGTGCAGTTTTGACAAGTAGTTTAAAATGCGTGTCAATCAAACAACAAGACTGTTTTTTCCTCAGCTACTTCCACTGTGGACATATGGCATGGGAAAAAAAAAATGGGGTACTTGTCATAAGGCTGCACCTACTGGTGTTATCTCCTAAGTAACAGAGGCATAGAACATAACTTTCAAAATACTGTGAACTTTCCTTGTTTCCTTTTTTGGACTTGATGATCAGACAGCTGTCACGCTGTATATTTTACTCGGATTAATTTATACCTAAAATTTGTGTAATAATGTACTAAAGAGAAGGCTCTGACTTCATTAAAAAGAAAGAAGCTTTGCCTGTAACTTCAGTAGTCTACCTAAAAATTTTATGTTTAATGTTTTGAGTATATCAATTCTACATCAGAACACAGTCATGCGCTGTACCTCCGCTGAGAGCACAGTAATAAAAGACTTTCCTATGAAGCTTATAATCGAAAGCTGCCCATTATATAAGTGACTTTCCAAAATAAAGTCAGTTTTAACAAAGAGCAAATTTTCATCTGTATGAACTGATAGAATGAAACAGCTTGTCTTGAAAACTGTTTTGTTCTGAATAGTGACTAGTGGTGAACCCTTAGGAAAAAAATAGAAAAGTGGTCAGATACAGAGTGGTTCTGATTTTCCAGCAGGGAGTAATCAGCAATTTAAGCACTTTCAAACTTAGAAGTTAAATCTGCCTGTGCTCCACTAACTTCTCCAGACCTATTTTGAATCCATATCTTTTTTGTGAGTCTCTTATAACGTGTGGTGTTACTCCACATGTATATTTGTTTTATTAAAAAGTCCCTTCTGATTCTTACCTCTTGTACTAAACCTATAGAAACATCTGATTAAATGATAAATTTGCTGTTTTGAAAAGGATTATCCTCTGAAAGTCCTCATCTCAGTAGAATTAATGATTTCATAGACTTCTGCCATAATCTTTTCCATTATGTGTTTTGGGAGTTTTAACCTATTTGATTTCTATTTAGATGGAAGTCCTTCCTTGCCTGAGAATGTATTGCATACCTCCTGCCTCTGCTCAGTCCTGTTGAAATTGAGTGGAAAAAAAGTATTCCCATACAACCATTCCAGATGCTTTCTGTTAGGCAAATTGAAAGATAAGGTAAAATAGTGGATACAAGTTATATAAGTACAGGAAACAATCATAGCAATACCGGATACCACTTTGCTGAGATTTCCCCCATCCTTTCATGATTTCCCTTCTGTCTTCTATAAACCTAGTAGCATTTATAGTTCACAGCGCCACAGAATCAGCTAGGCTGGAAATGACCTTTGAGATTATCAAGTCCAACCTACAAGCCGACACCACCTTGTCAATTTAGACCATGGCACTGAGTGACACATCCAATCTTTCCTTAAACACCTCTAGGGATGGTGACTCCACAACCTCCCTGGGCAGCCCATGTCAATGACCAATCACCGTTTCTGTGAAGAAGTTTGTCCTAATGTCCAGCAAAACCTCCCTCTCTTGTCCTGTTGCTGGTTGCCTGGGAAAAGAGACCAACCCCCACCCGGCTACAGCCTCCTTTCAGGGAGTTGTAAAGAGTGATAAGGTCTCCCCTCAATCTCCTCCAGTCTAAACAACCTCTTCTCCCTCAGTTATCTCCTCATAGGAGTTATGTTTCAGACCCTTCACCAGCCTTGTTTCCTTTCTCTGGAACTCTCCAGTATTGCAAAATCCTTCCTAAGCTGGGGTGCCCAGCACTGGACACAGCACTCAAGGTGCAGCCTAACCAGNTCTAAACAACCTCTTCTCCCTCAGTTATCTCCTCATAGGAGTTATGTTTCAGACCCTTCACCAGCCTTGTTTCCTTTCTCTGGAACTCTCCAGTATTGCAAAATCCTTCCTAAGCTGGGGTGCCCAGCACTGGACACAGCACTCAAGGTGCAGCCTAACCAGTGCGAAGTACAGGGGAAGAATCACTTCCCGGGTCCTGCTGGCCTCACAGTTCCTGATACAGGCCAGGATGCCATTGGCCTTCTTGGCCATGTGGACGCACAGCTGGCTTATGCTCAGATGCTGTTCATCAGTACCCCCAGGTCCCTTTCTGCCTGGCTGCTGTCCAGGCACTCTGTCCCCAGCCTGTGGTGCTGCATGGCCCAAGTGCAGGATCCAGCACTTGATCTTGTTGAACCCTATACTGTTGGATTTGGTTCATTGACCCAGCCTGTCCAGGTCCTTCTGCAGAGCCCTCCTACCCTCCAGCAGAGCAACACTTGCCCCTAACTTGGTGTCATCTGCAAATTTCCTGATCGTAGACTCAATCCTCTCATCCAGATCATCAAGAAAGATCTTAAACAGGACCAGCCCCAACACTGATCCCTGGGGGACAGCACCAGTGACCATTGACCAACTGGATGCAGCACCATTCACCACCAGTCTCTGGGCCCAACCATGCAGCCAGTTCTCAACCCAGCGAAGAGTGCACTTGTCTGATTTGAGAAAACAAGGAAGGAACAAAGCTCAGTGTAACAAGCTAGGTGGAAAACCCATAAAGACAAAGAAAGAAAAGGAAATTCAAAATGTATCATTCACAGCTTTGTTGCAGTTAATGTTACTGTTTTGCCTAAATAAGTAGTTTCCCATGATGTAGTAGAAAAATGAGCAGGACTCATTTGGACATGAAAGATGAACACAGATGTTCAAATAAATTCAAAAGAAGCAGCATGTAAGTCACCTTATGAGGTGACAGTTCTTGTTCTGGATTGCTCACAGATGAAAACATGAGATCTGTCATACATATGCCTGGGTTTGCAATGATCTCTATAGAATTTAACAACAACAACAAAATATAAGAGGCAATGCAGCACTAGTATGCAGTGGGGACTAAACCTTTTTTGTCAGAAATAAATTTCAATTGATTTAATAGGTCATTCCCATTTCTAGGACAACTCAGACTTCTTTTTATGGTTGAAAGCAACAGAGGATTTTCAGAAGGGCAGGTGATTGTACTTACCCTTTGGAAGGAGTCAATACCTTTTCTTTCCTTGAGAGAAGCAAAAAAAAAAGACCAATGTGAGTCCTAAGGAATGTATATTTTTGGCTTCAGAACTGTTGCCAGGACTGAGGATATAAGGAGGTAGCCAAAGCTCTGTGGCTATTGTGAGATACATACATTTTTTGCCTAAAGTTTCAAGGCCCTTAACTTGTAAGTGCAACTTCGTCTAGTTATAATACTGTTTTCATTTGTATTGGAAAATCAGGAGGACAGTTGTCTACCTAGCTCAGGGATACATGAAAAGAAAGTTATTTTCCTCTGTATTTTTCTTTTTTTGTGCCAAATGCAGCTAAACCAGAACAGATACTTTACCTAATTAGATATATTTAAAGAAATTATTTTCTTTATTAAAGGCTTTGGAGCTAAGCACATAATTAGTGTATGCTGTAACTAAGCTTCAGTGAATTATAGATCAGTTCCCCTATAGCTAAGAGAACTAAGGGTATTAATTTATGTATTTCTACCTGCTTATTTTTATGTTTTTGTCTGCAGTCAAGTCAGGGTATATTTTCATGTGTAAATATTTATGTAGAGAGTCTGAGAAAATGAAGAACTTCTTTGTTGATTATTTAATTTATTTGGATTGTAAACAGAGTTGTCTATCTGAAGGGCCAGATTCTCAGTTGACCAGCTTGAACATGTAATAAATGGATGTCCTTTGACACCAAATAATTTTCTGGATGCTAGGAAAATTTTAGGTTAGCTAAATTCTGTCATATGTTTCATGGGTTATGAGCAACTCCAAAATAATTTGCTGATATTACATTACTGACTGCAGCAGAGGCACAAAAGGAAGGACTCTACCATGTGAAGTATTAGAAGCCCTAGGTAACATAAAAAATAAAAAAAAGGAAAGAAAAAAGTAAGTAAGATTCAATGTAAAACCCCCACTTCATGTTTAATATAGAAATATTCCTGGACACATGAGTCTGATATAAAGTCTTCCAAGGCAGTCTACACATCAGATTACAAAGTCAAATTTACCCTGCACTTCCTCTCTGGTCCAGTTTATCCTCATTCTTATCTGCCTGGAGACTTGCTCAAAAGAGACATGCAGATTGGCTTCCTACACTCAGGAGACTATTGTCTGACTAGGACATGAGGGCTGAAGGTGGAACATGCATACGAGAGCTTTTAGGAGAAGGATGGGACTGAATCTGGGAGTCCAACCTGCTCAGAGGGTGCACTAAGTAATGTGCCCTGCTGCGTGAGGAGCTAGGGAAAGACTTCTCTGTCTGTGGTCTACAACTGACCTACTTTAGACTTGTAGTGTGTGAAGAGTACGGTCCTGCCATGTTCTATGGCCTCTGGAAATGTTTAATGGATTGAGATTTTGGGGTGATTCAGACTTCACTCCTCCAAGTTTCTTAACCTAACCTGAGCTCAGACATGATCTAAGTGATGAGCTGCTTAAGCCTGCCAAGCATAGGACAGTTCTGGGCACGTGCAGTGACTTAATAGGTACTGAAGAGATTTAACATCAAATGTTACAGGGTGTATAGAGATTAGGTGTCTCCAGCTCAGAAGGTGAGTCAGGACTTTGCAATTACAATTTCCCCTCTGCAGCCTAAGCTTTATTCTGGTACCTAAATCTTGTACTGTATCCTGCCTTGAATGCCCTCTATATCTGAAATAAAACAAATGAAATCTGTCACTAAAAAGTAGCAGGGTTCCTTGTTTTCCGGTAGTTAACTGCAGAATCATCTTTCTTTAGAGAATAAACCTTAGAAACACATGAAAGGCTCATCAGTGATCAAAACTTCATATGGCAGATTTCCGTACTTAAGACCCTTCTGATCTAGGGAACAAATATGTACCCATTGTATTTAAGTAGAGAAAAATCTGAGATAAGATCAATACTCAGGCACCTTTGAATATCCAGGTTCCTGTCCCTAGAACAAAGCTTGAATAGATGGTGTATTTTTCTCAGCACACAGGTTCCTAAACTGTCCTAGATCAAAAACATGTTGATAAAATTAATTGCATCATATGGGCAATTCACTTAAGGATAACATTCTTTAAACTACACTCATTAGCACCCAATAACACTTATGATTTTTACAATTAATGGCATAATGTTTTAAAACTTGCTAGCTCTTCTTTGAGTCTTTTTGTCACAGTGTTAGTTACCTTAGGGTCATTCAAATACACTCTTTTTCCATCCATCCACTGGGAAGGGAAAATGATGAGCTGAGAAATCAAAAGGATCTGAATGTGGATAAGAGAACATTTTCTTTTATAAGTGTATTTATTTTTGTATCTTTTTTTTTTTAAGATCTTTATCACAGTCCTCAAGCCACAGGCTATTGAAATGTCTAGTACAAAGATTCACCTGGTGCTGAATAATCCCATAACACTTTTGTTTGATCTCTTCAATGTGAAGCTTTTAAGTCAGGCTGCTGAGATCATTGCCTATTGTGCTGACCAATACTGCATCACTTCTTCCTTGTACTTCCCTGCAAGTCTGCAGTCATCTGATGCCTCTGGCCTCGCCTCATATCCAATTCTAAACTGTTTTCAGGCAGTGACTGTGTTTAGTATTTGCACTATATCTATCTATTTATCTATCTGTCTGAACTGAATTCTTAAGTATTACTACGGTACAAATACCAATCCGTAGTTATGTAAAATCATATATATTTATTTAATATACTGCTTCCTTTTTGCAAGAATAAAAAATGTATATATTATGCTTCTATTATGGCACTTCAGACTGATAGCTCTGTATTTGAAGGTAATTCCAATTATGAATATTTTATATATTAAAAAAACACCTATTTTAATATTCAGCTTTGTAAGAGTTGGAAGAGAAAGGGTTTATTATGCATAAGAAACTCTCAAAATTTAGACATGCAAAACCAGAAATACTTTCCTCACTATGTGATTCTGAGAAGTGAGTACAATTCAGAAAAGCAAAAAACCAACTATGTAGTAATCTCTGTTTCTTATCTAGTAAGGTTTCACAGGACTACTTTTCCTCAGCATATGCCTCATGCCCTTCATTCTGACTCTTCCAAAAGACAAGTAGTCACTTACCCAAGCACAATCTATAGGTTAGACAAATGCTTCTCCTTGTTTCTGATAAGAAAATATATAGTTAGATCCTAAAAGCACTGCAAATGTATGTAATTGCTAATTGTGGCAGATCAGATTAGAACATGCCAAGAGTTAGTCTTTGTAAAATGAGCTTAATCTTTTAGATAAAGCAAATTATTAATTTATATGCTACAAAATGCTAAGAAGAATCCCTTCACTTCAAATCATCTGCTATTCAGAGATTTCTCATCAGACACGTTATAACACTCCACCAAACATATCTGGAATTTAGTATCCCAGAGGTTAATTATGCCTGCAAAAAAAACCCAACCCCAAAGTATTTACATCCTGTCTGCAGAAATTCTAACTCAGTTCGTCTATGCACATGACTATAGATCTGCATTAACTGGAATTACAGCATCAGAATCTCTTCTAAGCAACTTGCTTTGGTAGAATAATTAGCAATATAAATATTCCAGCATTCGCTTTATTAATAAACCCACTAAAGACTCTACTGGGATATAGAAAGACACTAAAGGTAAAGTGAATAAGTCAATTTACTATCACTTTCTCTTTCACATGTTTCATATTAGCTCTTTAAAAAGCTGTGGGTTTACAGTCTGCAGGAAGACTTAAACCTGAGCTCTGAATGTGAGATGTAAACTCAAACTGAGAATAAGGGGAAGTTGGCTGGTGTTGATGGAAAATATTGCAGCATCAAAGAAGTTTGTTACAAAAGTTTTCACATTGCCTACCTATCTCATGCTTTCTCTCAAATTCTTATAATGTTCTCTAAGAGAATGGCACTCAGGCACTCACGTATCAGGGTGTGGGTCACCTTCCTATTCTCATAGATGTTCCTGGGACTGCATTTGCTATTTATTCCTCTCAAAACCAAACCCCTCATTGCCTGAAAACTAACGGCTCCAATCAGGAAGTAACATTTATCTGTGTGCAGAGATGGCTCCAGGAGATGCCAACTGGCACTACATATTATTGATGTATGCGAGTTATTCAAATGAAAAATAACAGAAATTTAAATGAAATACCATGGCATTTCATCACATAGTTGTACTAAGGAAATGATGGAAATAATAATATTCTCTCTTCCACCAAACATCTTCTGCACTATAAAAACAGTTAAATCAGTTGTAGAAGAATATCCTAGTAGAGTCATTAAGTGTATTAGTCCTTTCCTTTGCAGCTACGTGGTTTATTAAAAAAGGAGGCTTGGCTAGGGTTTCTGTATCCTGGCACTTACGAAAAGTTGAGGATTTATTGGCAGTTAGAAGAACTGACCTAAGCTGTACATTGGATAGGAAAAGAGTGAGACAAAATGAAGGGAAATTGATGCAAAAAACCCCAATTAATGATATTTGGGTTTTTTGGTTTTTTTTTTTTTGTGTTTTCTCCTCACAGCTTCATTCATTCAATGATCTATTATTCTTTCTTACTTTTGATTTTCTTTTTATTTTTAATACCATTTAATTACATGTTGGTTTAGCCACTGGTCATTCTGGTTTATAGTTCTTAAGCTATGTCATTAATTATTTATCTGTGATTGTAAGCCAAAGCCATTTTGAGTCAGATGCTTTGTAATTCCACATTGTAAGAAGGAGACTTTTGATTTTTGTACTATCTATATATAACAACGATTAAGGTAAACTGGATACTCCTTATACTAAATTAGAAGCAAAGGAAACTCCAATAACATGGCATTCACATCCTGTCTCTTTACCATTTAAAAGGGAGATAATCTCTTATCTTCTAGGCTCTCTCTGTAGTCAGAGATACTTTAGATAGCAAAGAGAACTTTGATTGCATGTTGTTGCTCGGAAATGGCACTTCTTGGTTGTCATTAGCAGGAAAATTCTTTTGCATTACCTCCAGCCAGTGAATAAGGAACTCTTCAAACCAGCTACGGGTTTTTTTTCCTTGTTTATGGCCCAGTCATTATTTTATACCGCACTGGTGTGCATACAGGATCACCATATAATATATTTGATGAATAAATAGCACATTGCAACCTTTGCAATTCATATCATTGCAAAACATCACTTTAGTAATATAAGCATAGCAAAAAGGCCTTTTAAAAGCAAGATGAGACAATAAACAGCACCAAGCCTCCTTGTTTATACTGCAGCATTCAGTGCTTATTACTGTTCTGTGTAAAACACTAAGAAAACAATCATTTCCAGGCTTCATAAAAGCAATGTAAATATCAGCAAGTGTATTAGTGCTATTAACGTGGCTGTAAAAAGCTTATTATTTGTGCAAAATGTTCAGGAAGAAACTCTTATTACTTGGCAATGTTACTGGAGTGTAATCTTTACACAGAAGCTGAAATCACTAGCTGAAACCATAACTGCATCGAAGCAACTATGTGTACACAAGGGTTCTTAAAAGCTTGGTAACACAGCCGGAACAGGAGCAGGCAGCTTCTGCTCATCAGTTACAGTGGAAGAACAAACCCATGCTGGGCAAAGTGGGTTTCTTGTGATGAAAGCTACCCCACTGAGGCTTCTTGGAGACACAAATCCAGGTGTTTCCGGATAAAAATCCATTTCTAAAGAAGGCATTTCATAACCTGGAATAGAACTGGAAATGGAAGGAGTGAATCAAGTTCATCAGACAGCTATTGCTACCAGTCTGAATTATTGATTGTCAAACTTATTAGTTCTATTGTAATCGATGATAACTGGTCTGCAGATAAAATTTTTCACTGTCTGTATTTATACAGCTGCAACTGGCTATAATTGAGTAACTCAGTCTTGTGTAATTCCACTGTTGCTGCATAAGAAGTTCAGACAGAACCAACAGAGGATATAGAAAGAATTGTGAGGAATCTTTTTTCAATTGTTTGTTTTATTTCCTTGAGAAAGATCACCTCAGTTATTAGTGGGCTGAAGTGAAGGAAAGAAGAAAAAAAAAAAAAAAAAAAGGAAAAAGAAACAATTAAACAAATATTCACTAAATATCTACAAATTCCAGATTTCCTGGATAAAAATATGAAGATACCACTGTGCTGAAAAATGGAGAATTATATATAACACTAATTATACCAACATGCACATTGGCCATAACTCATAGACAAATGAGTAAAAAAAATGGAGAATACACAAGCCACTGAACACAGATCTTTCCTTTCTGATGGTATAAATAAATGTTCACGTGGTATAAATAATGCATAATTTTTCAGCTTTAATATTTTGACCAAATTTGTTTAAGATTAAAAGAGATAAAGAAAACCGTATGTTTAATGCAAATTATTAAATCTTGAGCTTGTTCACTTGCACTTCAATAAGTAAGATACCTGAAGAAACTATTCCTGACTCAATCCTAATCCAAAGAAAAAGAATGGTCAAAGTAGTAAGCGTGACTGAGTGATGAACTACCTTTTTTCTTCTGTTTAAATGTATTAGAATAGCATAATGAATTATAACAGTCCTAATAGTGTGCAATTAATCCTTAGAAACACAGTGGTAACTGTAAAATAGAGTAAAAACAGATAAAGGCATTTAAAATCAATTTATGCTAAAACTATAATCCATTTACATTGAATATGGAAACTGAACCTTGAGCCAAAACTTCAGTATTACTGAACACAAGAAAAAGGAAATCAGCTGCCAAGAAAAAAGTAAAATGAATGAATGATGATGAAAATTCTGAGTTTATACTTCGCTTTTGGAAAATAATAAAGGCACCTGAAGATAATACAGAGTACTTCAAACTGAAATCTGACACACCACATCCACTACCAAAACAACCCCACCAAAAACCCAACCACAAAACACTCTGAACTTGCAAACTGGAAACACATCTGTGAATGTTAGCATTTATTCACTGTATTTTGTATTTTTCTAATAAATAATAAATAATAAATAAAAGGATTATATTAGACTGTTTAGTTCACAGAGCAGGATAAATAAAGCAAGTCAATGACCACTTCCAGCTACAGATTTCTCCACTGCTGCAGGTTTGTTTTTAAAGTTATGTTGTCAGCTATAATTAAATCAATAATTAGGCAGCTGCAAATTATGACAGAAAACCTGGAAAACTTCATAAGTTAACCCTTAGAAACATCTCAAAGTTGTTGGTTACCAGATAGCTTCAAACATTTTAATCTGGGAGACATGACCATGAATTTTACAAAGAGCAGTAATTTTGCAATAGTTGAAGCAATAGAGTATTTTACAGAAATAATTTTCAAGGTCTTCAGCTTCTCTGAATAATGAATTTTAAACTCCAACCTGAGATCTCAAAAATGGATTTTACTTTTCTTTCTTTTTCTTTCCCCAAACAACCAACAGATAAAAAGATTTCTTGAGTTAAAACCTGAAAACTAATGCATCTAAATTATTAGAACCACTAGAAAAACTTCTGCCTAGTGAGAGATAAAATTTACAGGTAAATGCAAATGGCTCAGAACATTGGATTATTTTTGTCATCAGCAAACATTGGAACTTGCAGAAGGACAGATCCTTGTCCTCCCTTAGGAGTCAAGTAGAACATCTTAAGGTCAAAGTTGCTAAAAAAGACATGGTTAAGATGTTGCTACATCTTGACCCTCTATACACCAAATTCCTCAAAATACCAAGAGATAATTTTGACATACAATTGCCTACAAGGGTTTTTCAAGCAGTTAAATGTGGTTAAAAGCCATTTTCTATCATTTAAAGCATCTGCACTTCTAATTTCTGGGAGAATTTGGAAAATAAAACCCATGTGAAATGATGGAAGCTAAAAGGATGTTTTTGAACCTCAGCCAAACTTTTACTTGGATTTAATTTTATGAGGAGCTGACACATATCTTTACTGTTTCATCCGGCTTTAAGTTGGAATGATATTTTTATGCAACCTAATATGCCTTCTTTACCAACAAATCATTTATTTTTTTAATGCCTCATGGGTCAGAAAAGAAAAAGGGCACATAATAGGACATTTCTATAAGAAGTTGGCTCACAATGGAGGGCGTGAACCTGATCTGAAGCATACACAGAGTTTTGGTATGTTTCTGCCAGATTAGGTTTTTCTTATATCAGAGTCTTTGGGCTGAGTTTGGCTCATATTTACATCCCCTCAGTGTTCTGAAAACAGAAGCTAAACAAGATAAATTTCAAGTAGGAAACATATGTATAGAGGGAAATTAGGGAAATAAGTTATTTCCTCTATCTATAGTAATTAAAGACCGACTTTTTCTAGTCAGACACTGCTGAGATCTCACATTAAGGCAGCACAAGCAATATGGGTTGTATCAGCTATTTCTTTAACTGTTAAACTCAAGTATTTAAATAAAAGAAAGAAATAAAATTAATGAAAATTGGGTTAGAGTAATTACTGAAGCTTTGTAGAGATCTGAACAAAAGCCTCTCCTCAGATAGGTATGCAGAATCTAAGTTCTAGTGGCCAGGGGCAATGAAATAACTCATAAAATTTTGGCTTATGATAAAAACAAACCAGTTCAAAACAATTTCGATTCCTCTGTGGCAGAAAAACAATCATTGATGAAAAGTGGAGAAGTATATGTAATACATATACGATAATATGCACATTCATAAATTTCTATTTTTCTTTTACCTGATGATTTCATAAGAAAGCGTTGAGCTGGGTGGAAAACCAGTTTGAAAAAGAGTATTTTGATGCATAGTAAAATAATTATTTTTACAGTTCGTTATGAAATTGGAGTCAGTTATCTGATGATGACCACAGAGGTTTGTCTTGGACCAGTATCATTATTACTAACAAATTTTGTCAGGCAGATTTTCAAGAACAGTCAGTATAGAATGTGTTGCAAGCAAATCAGAGAAGAAAACTTCAACAATTCAAAAGCACTGTCCAACTTTCAAAATATTAAATAAAATAAGAAATGACAATGATGAGATGCCAAGAAAAAAAATAACTGACGGTGGGAACTTTGAAAACTGTCTCATCTAGGAGAAAGACAAGCAAAAGCCTAGAGAAGATTGAAAGGGGTGATGCTAAAAGGATCTTTCCTTGGTCCAAAGGTCCAGCTAACTTAGCATTCATTTTGCATCTAACACTAGCCAATAAAAACTGCTTAGGAAAGGCTATATGAAGGAGAGTAAGATGGACTCACCCCTCCATGGCATATTCTCTGATATTTTTATATTAAAACAGTATTCCAGTATTTACAAGACAGCTTCTGAAAAGAAATTTATGTAATGTTCTCAGTATGAGCTATAGTTTCAACCTTAAAAATCTGTGTCCAAGCCTGAAATTAAGGATGTGGGGTAAACGCTGAAAAAAACCCATTAATAGAGTTCAGGGAAGTTTCAAATCTCTATCAGGAGACATTTCTGTAACAGTGAGTTAGACAAATGTTTGTGAGAGATGATAGCTGATCCTGGAATGAGTCAGGAAATGAATCAAGGTCTTGAGATCTCTTTTAGACATATGGTTCCATATTTTGTCAGTCATCTTCCAACCATCTTCCAGGGTTTTTTTGATTCTTTGGCAGAAAACATGACGTGTTTTATGAACAAACCATGTGCAATGTTTGGCTGAGGAAGACAAAGTGAAGAGGTTACAGTTCTGAGGTAGATTATGATTCAGCAGCACAAAAGTAGAATAGACTGAAAATAAAAAGTCTTTTCAGAAAACTAGATGAACTTCAATATTTGTCCTGGAGATGCCACTTGAATTTGAAAAAATGTTGAATGAAGCCCTAAGGGGAATTAAATGAGAATTCATATTTCATATGGCAACACATCAAAATAGAATCTCAGTACAAGTTTTGAAGAGAAATGTTTTTTTCATACAATGAATGACAATTTTCTTCTCCCCATTATTCAGCACATCTCCATGTATTTTATTGTCTTTCACCTACTATGTTAGTAAAATATCTCCTTTTTTTTTTTTCTATACTTTCTATACGCTCAGATGTAGCACTAGACATGGTACATTTCTCCTGCATCATATGCCTGCTTGCTAATAATTGAATCTTTACCTATTAGAAATCATTTGTGTACAGGAAGTCAGTTAAACAAAACTGTATTCATCACGTTACAATTGTATCACAGATATTACCTAAGGCACCACTAAAAATATGCAGTATATAAGCTGAAACTATTAAAGCTTCATACAGAACTGTTCTTGAGCAATTTGAACACAGCCAGACACCACGCTTACAGACTTCTCAATCTTCTTGTATCAAATTGTACAAGGGGCCTGAGAATACTCAAAGGAGCTGGCTGATGTCGATGTGAGGCCATTCTCAGTGATTTTTGAATGGGAGTCTGGAAATCATTTGGAATGTCTTGGGAATCTGAAAAGGTCCCAGCTGATTAAAAGGCGGTTAGTATTGCCCAAATTTTGAAGAAGAGCGAGGATTACTTTTGAAACTACAGGCTTGTCAGTCTCACTTCAGCTCACAGCTGGATAAACGCATCATGTGACGGGTGAGCAACTCATGGGTTGGGCACAAAGGGTTATAGAGAATGGGGTGACATCAGACTGTCGACCTGTCACTAGGAGGGCTCCACAGGGCTCCTCTTGTGTGCTTTGTGCTCTTCCATATTTTCAGAAATGACTTGGACAAAGGACTTGCAGGATTACTAAGTAAATTTGCTCATGACGCTAAATTGTGAGGAGCTGTTGACTCCTTCAAAGGCAGAGAGACCCTGAAGAGAGACTTCGACAAATTAGAGTGATGGGCAATGACCAACCATCTGAAATTCAATGAGAGAAAGTGCTGGGTTCTGTACCTGGGATGGGGCAACCCTGGTTACATGGACAGACTGGGGAACGAGATGCTGGAAAGCAGAGCTGTGGAAAGGGACCTGGAGATACTGTTTGATGGCAAGTTGAACCTGAGTCAGCAGTGCCCTGGCAGCCAGCGGGGCCAGCCCTGTCCTGGGGGCATCAGGCCCAGCATTGCCAGCCGGGAAAGGGAGGGGATTGTCCTGCTCTGCTCTGACCTGGGGCGGCCTCACCTTGAGTGCTGGGGGCAGCTTTGGGTGGCACAATATAACAAAGACATTAAACTAGTGCCCGAAGGAGGGCCATGAGGATGGTGAAGGGCCTTGAGGGGAAGCCACATGAGGAGCAGCTGAGGTCTCTTGGTCTGTTCAGCCTGGAGAAGAGGAGACTGAGGGGACACCTCACTGCAGTTACAACTTCCTCTGGAGGGGAAAAGGAGAGGCAGACACTGATCTCTGTTCTGTGGTGACAGTGACAGGACCCAAGGGAATGGCCTCAAGTTGTGTCAGGGGAGTTTTAGGTTGGATATTATGACAAAAGTTCTTCACCCAGAGGGTGGCTGGGGATGGGCACAAGCTCACCAGGGAAGTGGTCACAGCACCAGCCTGAGAGAGGTCAAGAAGTGTTTGGATAAAGCTCTCAAGCACATGGTGTGATTTTTGCAAGTGTCCTGTGCAGGACCAGGAGTTCAGTGATCCTTATGGGTCTCTTTGAACTCAGTATATTCTATGAATAAAATTAAAAAAACAAAAAGAAAAATTAATTGAACACTTTATTTAGAGGAGATTAGCTGTCCTTTGCAATTGCATTTTAAAAAATGTTGTGGAATAGTAGCTTTCTTTATCTCTCATTACTTCTATAAAAAAGTTTTTTCCCTCCCGTAATTATGGAAAATCTGATGCCAGAAAAAATGAACTAAACCCCACCTTGACATTTATACATTGATGCTAATCAAGGCTAATCAGGGTTGTCCCTGTAGCACATAGCAACATAATAGTTTTTCTAAACAGAAGTACACCCTACAGGTCTTTATTCATTCTTTTAGAGGCACTGACATGTTGAGGTTCTACTAGGTGTGCTTTTCTGAGTTTGATTTCCACAAACTGAAATTTTATGACTGGATACATAAACCCTACGTTTACCTTAATTGATCTTCCCAGAATCAGAGAATCACAGAATATTCTGAGTTGGAAAGGACCCACAAGGATCATCAAGTCTAATTCTCATCTTGTTCATTTTTGCTTTGCTTTCCCCATGAGGATAAGAATTTTGTTTGATCTCATCATTCACGAAGAATTTTCACCGGTGCAAACTACTTCTTGACATATTTCCTTTTTTTCCCATGTCTATTGTCTACTCTTTGTGTCCACCAGTCCTTAGCCGGCTGACAAGTAATATAGGATTAACTCTTTCCCAGACATACTACATAAGCAACTTTTTGCATATGATGAATGTTTCTGCAAAAAAGCGGTATCTGTTACGAGTCTCAGTGTTGATCTTATGGATGCACAGGAAGTTCCCCCTGCTCTCACTATGCTCTGACCATGAGGAAGATCTTTACTGTGGAGGTCACCATGCACTGGAACAGATTGCCCAGAGAGGTTGTGGAGCCTTCCACACTGAAGATATTAAAGAAGAATCTGGATGCAATCCTGTGCCAACTGCTCTAGGATGACCTGGCTTGAGAGGGGAGCTTGGACCAGATGTGTTCCTTTCCCATCTTACTGTGTTCCTTTCCAATCTTACCTGTGATTCTGTGGCATGTATCAGTACAGGATTACACCCGCTTTTCTGAAGCATGGCTTCAGAATTATTTATGCTATTCTTTCTGTAGAGCCAGATTCAATAGTAAAGTATGGGGAAAATGCTTCATGGTACTTCATGGAAAGTACAGCTACAGATGTCGCATGGCTACTATAAGCATTACCTACTCAAATTCACTATGATATACCATTATCCTATGTGTTAGATACTGATGCTGAGCAGTAGAAAGATTGCAGTGCTTTTTGAAATGTATGTATTCAATTTTAAAATGGTTTCATTTCACAAAATGCTTTGAAGAAGTTACAACTATTTTTTTTCTCTTTGAAACAAGTTCATATATTTACCTTGGTTCTCTACGGTAGTTTTGAACATTGCTTAAATTTGTTCTATAAATATTTTTTCACTGAGATGACTGCAATATAAGTGTAAATGAAGTAGCCACTGTTGGTTTCAGAGAAATCTGGAAAGGCTCACACTATGCTCTGTATTGAGAGCTCAGACATCACTTTCCATGGAACTTATGACAAGGTGGTGGAAAATTTTAGCTATATTTTGGCTGTTGCATCAAGGGAAATGATTACCATTGCCAAAAGCAATTCCCTCTGCAATTCTTTGCCTCCGTTATCTGCAGTATTCTGCCTGTTATCTGTTTTCTCTCCCCATTGTTCTGGTTGGCAAGGGAAGTACAGGTCACTGTGCAGTGGCACCTGAGCACAGCTGTGCAGGCTGCTCCTTGTACTGACGAGCCAATTACACAATGGTGAGAAATCGACACGCACGTTTCCTGGTGAGCTGAAAGGTATCACTTTCAACAGAAGGGTAACTAACGCAAAGGGGTAACACAGTCCTTCACATTCATAGCTCTTTGTAAAAGGAACTGTTGCATAAGTTGTGTCTATGGCAAAATTTGTTGGGGTCTGATTATTAGGCAAGCTGACACAATGGGAGGAAAAATGTTTTAGAGGATACAAAAAGCGTTCTGATCAAATGAAATACAAGCCCCATCAATAACGGCTTGAAAGAGACTGTTTTACTGCCTGCACCAAACGTGCCTGTTTTTTGAAGACTGTTCAGGTAAAAGGGAATTACACTGCTGGTGCATTTAACGATATATTTTTCTATGCACTAGGTGGCATAGATTTTAACACTGAACTGAAAACATAGCCATAGTGATCGGAGGGATATTTGTTATCATTTTCTAGCTACATAATTTGAATTTGTTTCCCAAGCAGTCGGTTTCTATGGAAGAAGAAAAGCAGAAAATTATTTCTCCAAATTGGAATTGATGAAATGTGTTTTTCTAAGCCACACAAGCGAGTCATTACTGATTAAGTTATGTGTTAAAATAATAAGGGTGAATTATTTTCTCACTTTTTTTTTTTAATGGATTCATTTTTATGTTATAGACAGACTGAGTGATATGCTTCACTCCTGAATATTTATAATCATTGTGCTTAATTGACCTGTCAATTGTTTGAAGAAATAAACCACAAAAATCTTCTAAAAACATCTAAAACTTGGGATTTAACTGAAAGATCCCATTTCAGAAAAAAAAAAAAAAAAAAGGAGAATTATATTGAATTTGGTAAGGTAATTTTTGCAATTTAGCAAAATCAGGTAGGTTGAAATAGAAGTATGTAGGTTCTTGTGCAGTTAACTAGTTATGGTGGTTTTTCTTTGACATTCTCCAAATCAAATCTGGCTTCATTTTCACTTTCCCATACGTTAAAATACAGATTTAAGTGAGGCTCATGATGTCTCTTCCAAGCTGTCCCTATTAAAAATATATATAATACAGCTGCAAAACTGTTCATCTGTTGCATGTCTTCATTCATATTTAGAACTTGTCTCCCAAGGGAACTCTTTGGGATTTTGACTTGTCCAGATATTTCTTGTTGTACATTTTAAAATATTTCTTGCCAGTTTAGTTTTCCCATGTAAGCAGGACACATAAGCTACAGATGCTAAGAGAAAGTTTATTTCCTTCAAAGTCCAGAGTGGATTATTTTGGAAATTCTTGAGATTTTCCAGGCATACAAGTTTCAGAGGTAATACAGAGAAAATAATATCAAGAAAAGCTCTTTTGCACTTAACTACTGCAATCACATAAGTGGGCAATTGCCTTGAAGATCCAGATCCGTCATGAAATGAAAGGTATCCATCTATATCAGAAATAAAACTGATGGGCTTATCTTGGTCATTGCTCCTGCTTACAGATGCCACAGAGAGGGTAGACAGGAAAGAAGGACAAATAGGTTTTAAGCCTCAGACTGAGAATTCTCTCGTGAAACCCTATGCAGTATGCTCACAGAGGTTATGAAAAAAAAAGTAAAAAAAAGTGAAAAAAAAATCTTTTCTTTTTCACATTATCTTTACAGAAAAATTTTGTTATGGTAAAAAATCAAAGCCTTTGGGATTTATTTTTGGTTTTGTTTTCTTTGCATTACTCTTGTCCCTTCCCTTCTGTCTTAAGATTTGAAAAATTAAAACTAATCTTAAAAATTATAAGCATATGGTTTGTAAGCAATATTTCTTTTTCTTTTTTTAATGTTACTTTATGTTTCTCACAAACAGCCTTGCTTCACATATTCCTTCGTCCTCAGGAGAAACAACATATTGTGCTATAGAATGCCTGTTTAATATGAGCATTTCGTCCCTTAAAGTATTGCTTTTCACACCTCTCCATAGAATAACAAATTTTTCAGTTGCTGTGGATCAGAGTCTACCTCTCAGGAAATGCCTCATGTTATAGACATGGCTAGGGATTCTTTTCCAGCTTAATTCACCTAAAATTAGGTGCCTTCAATGTGAGCTGATGCCTAATTTACCTTAAATTTAATAGAACTCCAGGGCTTGGTGCAGATGCCTTGGCATAGGCATTCAGCATTCAGTCTGAGGTGCACCAGAGTTTGAAGTTCCACCTGCCACCTGAAGAACCCTCCTCTTCAGAACTTGTGACTTGCAAGTGCTGGCCTCATCAAGGGAGGGCAGCTGAGATGGCACTAGAGCTGGGAACCTGGGTTCAGGCTGTGCAATCCACATCCTAAACAATACAGTTGGGATAGTCTTGATGGTATTTAGATATCTAAATGTGATATCTAGATATGCATGTTCACTTGGGTGTGGATTAATTTGTTCTGTATATTTTATTCAGTGCATTTCCATTAATGGAAGCTTAGGCACATGAATATACATGCAAACATCTACATTAATGTGTCTTTATTACAAACTGATTCCCATCCGATTATTTGTCAGGTACCAACTTTGAGAGACCTCACTGTGCTTCTTACTTTTCTTTTAAAAGTTGAAATTAAAACTTTTAGAAATCAATATGTGATTTCAATATGGGGTAGGAATACCAAACTCATTTGCATGTCAGGAGGCCATTGGAGTGGATGTGACACATTGCCTCAGGAAGATACAGCTGAATATTATCTTCAGTTTAACCAATCCTTGGGAGTTGAGGTACATGGAGAAAACGTGTCTCCCTACAAGCAGCTCAAAAGCATTCTTTTACTCACCAAGAAAACATTAGCTTGCAGTTCCTCAACTGCTTTTATCTTGTAATGAGAAGAGAGGAATCAGGACATTCCATGGGCCATAAAACAATTAGGAATAGAAAGTTGTTGGGATCCATTCCTGAAATTCTTCCAATCTGATTATGTAGCCAAAAATGTTAAAATTTTAAAAGCTTTATAAAGTAATATAAGACTACAATAGGATTTTTCCAAGAAATGCATTGAAATCAAACCTCCTATAGATGAATAAAAACATTAAAAAATTTAGATTTAAGGTTTCCCTCATTTAAATGAACTTGTCCCTCTTCAAATTCTTACCAGTTGTGGCTAGGTGAAGCAAAATAATGAACAAAAATAATGCAAATTAATATTAGTCTTCTAATGATAAGACAAAATTATCAGAGTAATCATTAAATCTGCAGAATACTTAAAAGTGTACAAGGGCTCATTGATGAGCACTGATGCTTGATTAGGTGAACATTTCAATCAGCAAAGCATCCAGGCAGACTGTGAAGCCTTTAGAGTTCATGTAGTGGTGTTCTATTTCAAGTCATGTCTCAGACTCTTATAGTGATGTGCAATAGACAGAGAAATTTTTTACTATCTTGCAGAGATGATTTTCAGAAGGCCCAAATTGGAGATAAAATAGATTTAAAGGGCATCCTGAACAGACACTTATTGATCATTGAGTTAATTGGAAGTGTTGAAGCTATTTTAACTGATAGAAAAACTAATCAAGATTTATTAACCATAGGTAACAAATCTATTTGAGAGGGCTCTGGAGAAGTAGGATAATGTGATTTGATAATTTCTTGGAGAGGAAGACTATCACTCACAACAACAAATGTCCTCTCAAAGTTCTCATTTGTTCTCCACATTGTAATTATTGCAGGTTTGTAGATGTTCTGTGGTGTGTCAAACTCCACTACTTAATCTGGACAATGCAATTCTCAAATTAACAAATTTTCAGTGAACAAGTTTAATCTAAGTCTGTCAATAGAGCTCAGGCATGTTAGACTGCTCGTGTTTATAAAAATTCTCTTGTCCTCTCATTATTGCCAATGATGTGTAACATTCTAAATGTTCACATACACAGGATTAATGAAAAGACAATTACAAAAGCTGATCCAGAAATACTCTCCAAAGGCTGCTACTTCCAGGCCTTTTTCCAAAGATATTGCTGACATAAGTGACTCTAACCTATGAGTTCCTGTTCCTTCCATCTGAAGATAAGCAGAAATTTCTTTATCATAGCACACTTTGCTGGTCTTAAGACTTCAAGCAGCTTTTTTCCTTCTGCTTTTGCAAGAAGCTTATAAATTTCAGTTAGCCTTCGGGGCTCCCTTTAAAACCGCAGCTATTTGGATAATCCTATAGCCACTCCATCAGGAGACAGAGACAAACATCAACAAGTGGATTGAAGGATCAGCTAGCTGGTTCTGCTTAAGTGGGTGAAAAGTTCCTCATTGGGACTAGATAGTTCTAGATAATAATAATTTATATCTTCAATATTTCAACATCCAAAATAAGTATTTCAAATCAGGTTCAAAGACAAGTGTGAGACAGAATTCACAAAAGGGGAAGATTAACAAGGCTTTTTCTGGTGTTTTACTCTGTCTGTCATGATCTTCCACAGCATTTCCATATTATTAAATCTATCTCGGATATATGATTACTTGAACTAGTAGTTATCAACAACTTTAAGAAATTTATCTTGTTACTACCACGGTGCAGTGACTGATTTTCAGACAGAGAAGGCAGTCTTTTCAGGGAGATGCTCTGGGTCTATAGACAGACAATCTGCACACTTTCTAAATCGTATTCCTCTTCTCCTTCTCCTTCTCCTTCTCCTTCTCCTTCTCCTTCTCCTTCTCCTTCTCCTTCTCCTTCTCCTTCTCCTTCTCCTTCTCCTTCTCCTTCTCCTTCTCCTTCTCCTTCTCCTTCTCCTTCTCCTTCTCCTTCTCCTTCTCCTTCTCCTTCTCCTTCTCCTTCTCCTTCTCCTTCTCCTTCTCCTTCTCCTTCTCCTTCTCCTTCTCCTTCTCCTTCTCCTTCTCCTTCTTTCTCCTTCTTCTTTCTTCTTCTTCTTTTCTTCTTCCTACTATGATTTTAGTCATGTGAGTAATGGCAGACTACGTTACTGGGCCTGAAGTGTGTTCATACAGGATGAGATTGGTCTCAGTGTAGTATCTACATATTAGGTGATACACTAAGTATCGCCTTACTTTATCCACTTTTCCTTGAGTTATTTCTTGATGCTTTATTATTTTCTGCCTTATCAGATTGACTTGCAAACTGTGAACATGACTGCAAGGCTCTTACATAAACGTTCTTGGCAGGTCCTAACAAAATCCCTTTGTGCGAAGGTTTATCTTCTTGGAAATGTTATGCACAAGCCACGAATTATAGAATTATTTTTATTTTTTGCATAGCTCTGTGGTTTGGTTGTTTTTTGAAATTTTTTTCTGCTGCTGTTTATAGTTTCCTTCTAGAACTGCGAAAGTTCTTTATGGAGTCAAGTCATATTACTAAAAAATAGAAAGTTACAGCCAGAAAGTTGGTCTTAGGAATTATCAGGAGGTGATAGAGTCTAGATTATATACCCTGAAGCCACTTAGCCTTAGAATTGATTTACAGAAGCTGCAGACTGAACTTTTAAGTTGGGCAGCTAAGGAATGGGTTTTCAAACATCAAATGCCGTAGCGCGCACACACACACACAGTGTTTATGAGATTTATTCAAGTAAAATATGTTCAGTAGCAAGAAACTTTGAAAGCAAGACTTGGGATATGACAAGCTGGGGAGAAAGGACCAAAAAAACATGGATATGGGGAGGGCAAAGTGAAACTAGCAGATTAATTCATGAAGAAAAAGACAGAAAGAGCTGCCAAAACACAAGTGAAAACAAGACTTGACGAATCAGTCAGGGATGAAAGATATGGGGAGGGTCATAAGTCTCTGATTAGAATTGTTAATAAGTGGTTTCTTCTGTCTTGTGAAACATATTATGATCTAAGTTTAAATTAATCTGATTTTTTCTCTTAACTAGAATTGCTGAAAAATATAGCCACAAAAAGCAGGATGGATAAATTTGAGGAGTGGTTTCTTGAGGCTCCATGTCTCATACTTGGGGCATATCAATTTGCACTTATAGAAATTAGAAAATGTTCTTTCAAGTTCTGAGAAGACGCTGCCTGACCCCCGTTATCCTGAAGCTCTCTTAATAAATATTATGGTATCATCTAGATTTTAAGATGATTCTGATACATCATGCACCTTTTGTTCAGTATTTAAAAGGTGTAATTTAATAACATTGTAGAGAGAGACATATAAATCAAATAATACAGTGAGATGAAAGCCTAAGTAATACTGCCTCTTGCTCATAACTTCTCTAATTGTAAGTAAAGTTATGAGCAATAGTTTACACAAATTAAATTCCTGTACAGTTTAATAAGATGAATTTACAGCTCCAAAATTATACCTTCTCTTTCCAGTGTTTAATTTGTGGAAATCTCTTTTGTCATTATATGTGCACATACATAGCACATGGAGTTCTTGAATGACAGAATTTGTATCTTGGAAAATAAATGTTTAATGAGTCGCAGTGAGTCGCAGAAGGTAACAAAAAAAGAAATGGGCAAATAGACCAAATAATTAAAATAGCCCACTGATATCTGATTGTGAACCCATATAATTGTCTTTGTACAATCTAATTCTGGACATATCTAAACCAAGATTTATTAGATTAATTCTTTTAGTCATCAAAAAAAAAAAAAGTTTGGATTGACCTTGAGGTTTTAGCAAGGAACTTTAAAAAATTTTTTACAAATAGAATTTCTGAAAGTGTAATTTTGAACAGTCTATACGTCATTGAATACTTTTCTAGTATGTCAGTACAGAAAAGACTGTTATATTTTAAATCAAGTTAACCAAATTAAGCAAGTATTTAGACCTGAAGCATGAGAGTAGTTCTGACAGATTATAATTAATTCACTACTAAATTAGCTTTGATACAGCACGATTTCAACTATCTGTGGTGAATTATAAGTAACTTTACATTGGAAAATGAAAAAGGGAGAGGCACTGCTGGACTTTGATTTCAGATTACAATTTTAGCAGTCTGTACACTTCAGAGAGGAGCACTGAAGCTGCAACAAGGATGGCAATCACAAAATGAGTGGTTGAAAAATTATTCCAGGTGGCTCAAGAACACAACAGTTCAGAGGCAGCGAGTACCTGAAAAAGAGGAACAGTAGCACATCCACACTATCACAAGTTCAAGTGCTGCGCCTGAGGCTTGAAGTTACGCACTCTTTCTGCTACAGGGTGAACACAAACAGGATGGGAGAAGGTTCCCTGGAGAAGGGCACTTCAGGAGAGAATAAGGTGTGGAGGAGTAGCTTCAGAGCTATTAAGCAACTCAGCACAGACCAGTCTAGGTCACTTTTTGCACCTGTCTAAGATGTTATCATCTTAGGTGTTACTTTTTAGGAGGTGTTGAGGGTTTCTTTAAACACGTCATTTCCTTGACAGTATATACAGATGCATATATCAATGCATCTACATGCACAGGGATTTTCCTCAGTTTTTGGGGGATAGACAAAATGGTAAAAATTTCCTTTTTCAGACAGAAATAGTGCAAGTTTAGACTGTAGTAGCTTCCATTTTCCTTTTTCCTCACGGGCATAAAAACTGCAAATACCTTGACATCAACGTATACTCTGTGCCAAGGGCTTCATTAGCTTGTGCAGTCATCCTTTGAAGGGTCAATGGTTCATGGCTTCAGCCTCCTGTGCTTATTATAGGAAGTAGGTGAACTTCCTTTTCCTGGTGGTTTCCTGTAATTTACTCTGTATTACACCAGAGTAGGCCAGTCAGGATGGCTTTTACAGATTGAAGGCATGAAACTCTGCAGTTGTCTGGCCTGTCCGAGCTATAAACTATCCCCACAACCAGTGCCTGTGACCTTTGTGAAGTTTCCAGTTGAACATTTGGTCTCTCTAAACCCATAAAATGCCACAATGGTGTTTTATCTGTAGCTCAGAGCTTCCATACCCATGCTCTTCACAGGCCTAACAGAGTTTGGCAAGCTCATATAGTTTAATCATTCTAATTTTTTAATTTTTTCATTCTGTCTTTCATTAGGAGGACAATAAATAGTAACTTCAAAATGTCTTTTAGCAAAAGTTCTTTGGTTGACTTGAAAGTATTGCCCAACAGCATGCGCTTACGTGACTCCATGACACTCACTATGGACACATGAACGATTTAATATCATCCCAAAACTGAAGGACTGAAGCAAGTTCATCTTGCTGTTTGCAAGAATTTGCAAGAATTTTCTTAACTTTCTGCTGATCATTCCAGGGAGGCTTAACTGAAGACAGATTATCCTCATTGAGGGAGTACAGTGATCTAAGCATCCTCAGTTTTCACTTCTGAAAATGCATTCCAACATATCTACAGTCCTGGTGATTTCTTTAAGAAAAGATCACACTTCTCAGAATGGCAAGCACTCTTTTTCCCGAATATATTACTATCTGAATTCATTTTTCCCCAATATTTCAAATGAATTCTCTTAATACTGTAATTTCAAATAATCCATAATGGGTGCTATTAATTTTCTCACACCAGGATGTAAAAAAATGCTGTGCCGGGTCAATTTAGTACATCAATATTTGCATTTGAAACACGTCCATGAAATTAACAGCCACACCCATGGCAAACTAAAGTGGTCCCATCTCACCTTTCTGTCCCCAGTAAAGGAGGAACCACGTGTTCTCAGAAAGGAAGTTCCTCTTAGGAAACACCACTCCTTTTTTCAGTCCTTTGAGGTGTCTAGCAAGAGACCTTTAGGAAAGGTCATGTATCTCATTAAGTTTCTCAAACTTAACCAATAGTGACTTTTAAATAAATGATAGATAGTTGTCAGTTGTTTAGAAGAAAAAAAAGTGGAGTAATGTCATGCATATGATTATGTCCTTTAATTCAAAGCTTTGGAAATCATTGTGTCTGTAAGACTTGAAAATCAGTGAGCACTCACAATGTATAGCTTCCAGTTTACAGTTTTTTTCTCAAACTCTCAGATATCCCTCTTTTGTTTTTTTTTTTTCCATTCAGAAACTGTTGGAGTTGAGCTGCACAGCAAACACTCATTTCAAACCCTTAATATAGAACTAAAATTTCACAAAACAGTAGGTAGGAGGAGGTAATGATGAAGTTGATAACTGAATTAATTTGAGAATGATGCAGTGCTGTGAAGTCTAATTGACACTATGTTCATTGCCACAGAAGAACTGCATGTAGCAGAAACATCACCTAAACTAAGTTCTCGTTAGGGTAAGGCTGAGAATGCAAGCACACTGCAGTGATTTGAAATCATATTATTCAAGTATGTTAGAATTACAGTTTCTATCCTTTGGGGATATCAGAAAACTAGAAAATGAAACAATTGTCACAGCCTCAAAGAAATATCTTAAAGCCGTTGAAATGAAAATCCAGCAATTTCCATTTTCTCACAGAGTATAGAACTTAAGCTAAGAAATGTATTTATTTTAAAAGTTTGACTTTGGTGTATCACCATTTTTCTTTAGTCACTATGATTTGTCCTTACCAGTGGCACATGCCACTGCTCTGGGAAATGGCACTAGAAGAATCATCTGCTATAAATGTTCAAAGGGCCTCATATGAGCTGCAAAAAGAACAACCTAAATGTTACTGAGGCCCCTTTAAAACTGCATGGGGATAGGAAGGAGTTGCTAAGAACATGACTTTTTTTTTTTTAATCTGATGTTTGTAGAAATGATATAAAATCTGCTTTAGATGACAGAAAAAGCTGTAAACACCAGAAACACAGGAAACACTGAGGTGTGTTAGGGCTGCAAACTCTAATGATATAAATCCCTCCATTACAGACAACTATTTTGTCAGATTATAGATGAAGCTCATGAGCTTTGTTTGAGAAATGCAACCTGAAGTCATGACTTTTGATTTCCTAACTTTTAACTTCTGAGGCTTTCTAAGGCACGAAGTGGCAAGGCCTACAGGCCTGTTCACGTTGTTCTCCCTCTTCGCCTACGTTTCATTTCATGAATTCTGTAGGCATGTAATTATCTCCATTTGAGGAAAATACTGGTCAAAATAAAGAGTAACAGAGCAGCTTCCCTTCAGAATAGAATGAAACAGAAAAACTGCACCTGAAAGAAAACAGTCACCTACTAGGTTGTGCCAGGGCTACTGAGCTTTGAGAATAAGACCACTGACTAGCCAATATGTTGTTCACTGGTTGTTAAATACTGGCAAAATCCCCTGTTTTCCCACCTTAGTGGAAAATTATTATGTTATTAATGTTTTACCTTTCTGATGTTACTTTTCTGTCATCTAATTCTGCCTTTCTGATTCTGATCAGATTCTTAGGTTTCATAAAGTGGTACAGGAGGAGACTTAAATTGAAACGTCAAAGCAAATGCACCTGCTGACATTGGCTTTTTTTTCATCACATAGTTTCTTTTGGAGAAATATGTAATAACACAGAGACACATCACTTTTAAGTAGGTAAATGGCAAGAATTTAATTTCACCTTATTTTTCTCAGCATCTGTATTACTTGTGTTATCTCTAGACTTTAGAGTAAACAGGTGCAGTTCATATGTTTACAGTGCCTACTTAAACAGGGTTGTGACTGAATTTATATCCCCTGAAGACTGCTCTCAAGGGCATCTCTTTTATTCTGGCATGATGTGCCCTTCACCCTAGAGTAGTTTGGAACCAGCATCCTTCTACAAAGCTACAGAGAATGGTAACAATGGCATTATTTTAGAAAAAAAAAGAAAAGAAGAAGTTTGAACTTATTTGTGGTCACTAATATAAACCAAAACTAGCCCTCTCTCAACAAAAATATTGCAACATCTCAGATATAAGTTATATTGCTTGGTACATTTATTTTCTGAACATAAATTTAGTTCAATGACAACAATAAAAACTGGGGGATGGTTCACAGTATCCCTAAATCATCTACATTGCAGAAGCAGGCTAGCAATTTTTTTTTTTAATCCGCAGCTTTTAGGAGACACAAATCCATCCATAATGGCACAACAGGCAGGGAAAATGTTTGTTTTCTTTTAGTAACATGGAATGTTTCATTTCCAAGGGTTTCAGTAATCTAGTGTCTATAATCTTTTTTGCATTTGGAAGATCCTGGATTTGGTTTGAGTGGTAGATGATATGGGAAAGTTCTTGGCAGATTCACCTTAAAACTCTGGCTAACACCTTCATGGCTCATCACATTAGGGAAATTAATTTGTGCATATTTTACAGTAAATTATAAAGATCAATAAATGAGGCTACAAGACACGTTAATGAGGATTCTAAAGTATATTATTCCATTACTTTCTTGAATTTACTTTCAGCTGAGCCCATGTGGTGACAGTTTTGCAAATTTCAGATGACCAGTCTTCATGAAAATGTAGTCTATGGTAAAATGAGATAAATGAAGAAACTGACTGTGGGACGGATTCAAAGTAGTGACTATTACATGCCATACACGAGTATGCAAGAATTTCTGTTCTGTTCTATATCAATGCTAAGAAATCCTTCAGATGTATGAACAGTCTTCTTCTTCCCTCCACTCTGGGAAAAGTATAACTGACATGGTTTTGTCCAAATATTAGCTTATTTCCTGGTAAGTTTAATGCTGAAAATGTGTAAGAAATGTAGATCATATGTGGGGCTGAACCTGTGTGTATCTTCTTCCTGTAAAAATAAGCGTCCAAAGTTATCTTGATATCAAGATTTCATGTTAAACTCCCTGTCATCTTATAAACTTAATACAGTTATGTAAAACTTCCACATGGAAATGCAGCTGAAATAGAGATTATCTGTAAAAGAGTATCTTATCTTCCAGTAGATTTGTTTACAGGCGCGTGATTGGTTTCGTTGTTTGGCACTGCCTATAGCGTGTACTTCACTACTGGACAAAAGATATGTCTCACTTTGGAACAAACAATTATAATTACTAGCAGAATTTAAAATTGAAAAGTGACTATCAATAAAATAGAGTGGTGTTTATATGTAGAGAAAATATTTCCATTATTAATTAATTGTCAAACTTAAGTGAATATAGATGTCAGTGACCACACAGAATAGTCCATTTTGTTCAGTTTTACAGTTCCTCATCTGAAATGCCTATTAAGTGGTCACTGATTTAAAAACAACAAGCAAACAAGTAAAGAAGCAGAACTTCTGTTAAGAACTTAATACTAATTTCATATGAATACAAGAAAATATATGCTATTTTACTTGGCCTATTTTATCTACTCTATCACTTAAAAATCACAGTAGGTCATAAAAAATGTTGGGGTGGACACTTAAAAAGTTCCCTGGTTCTGAAAGGTGAATTTTTTGTTTTATACTTATGTGGTTTTTATTGGTATAATAATATGCAACAAAATCAAAATAAAAGCAGGACATTTAAAAAAATTTTCTCTCAGGAAAATGCAATGCCAAACACAAAGGTATCAATGCTAAATTTGCCACTGTTCTTCTTTTTATGAAGAAAACAGTTTGAAAACAAAACGCCTTGAGAATATAAAATAGACAACAAGGATTAAAAAGTTAATCTGTTACCTTTCTGAAATGAAGCAGAAAGGTAAGACCAAGAGTGGAAGAGAATACTGAAATAACCTTTTATTTATGACATCCAGATAATGTTGTTCCCTAATCCTTTTAGACATTTATCTCTAAATTATGTTTGCATCTTGGAATTGTACCTAATTTTCCATAAAAAACTTTCCCGGGTACAAATACTTGCAGGCAGTAAAATATCTGGCGCTGAATTAGAACAAGTGAATCAGAACACTTTGAGAAGGAGAAAAGGCAATTTTCTGGCAGGACTTTAGAGGTGATACAGTGATTCAAAAATATATTAAATTACGTATAAGAAAATAGAATTGAAGTCAAATGCATCATCAGTGAAATAAAATTTTTCTGATTTGATTGTATCAGTAAGAATGAAGAGATAGAAAGGAGATATAAATTCATAATTTTCAAAAACCAGCCACTGACTCTACCTTTGTCACTTATGACTCCTCTAATGGTTTTTTATTTTTCCAAATGCACCCTTGGTTTAAATTGTCATCTCCAAATAATCCTCTCCCAGTTTCATTCCTCCATGCTCAGACTTTTCAACTTTCATTGACTGCATTCACTTATAAGACTAATATTTTATCGAGATGAAATATGACTTAAAAATAGCCCTAGAACCTACTGATTTTAGTTAAATCTTTTCTAATTTATATAGCTTGCCTTAGGTCAGGTAGCAACTTGCTTAATCCCCAGTCCAATGCCCATTTCAGCAGAGAGGTTTTTGACAGAAGAGTTTGGTAATTTAAGAGAACCTCATATCTAATCCAATCTTCTCTTCAACCTCCAAGAACACTACAGATGTGCCTCTGGTACATCATGCAAACGTTATCTTCCCCATTTGGCTCTCTCTTTTACAGTGCTTCATAGCAGATGGCCTTTTCTCTTAAAGCTTACATTGGGCTTATTTTCCCCATACGGTTTTTACAATTCAACCTAACATCATGATCTGCTTACCTTTGCCCCCGCCCAAGACAGTCAGTGACAAATGACTACAGCTGATTTTGTTTGTTTTGTATGCCCTTTGCAGCAAAGTGAATACAGACAATAGTCTAAAAGTTCTGCTGTTGTAAGTACCGTGAAAACTGAAAGCAAGCTCAGTATGAGCTGTTTCTATCTGCAGTTTAGAAAAGCAAGAAAGCAATCAGATGAAACACTTTGGAAAAGCTATAAAGACTCAGAGACATTGAGCAAACCAGTTTGCCACGAGAACATTAGTTCAGAATGATACGGGCTTTTAGTTTAGTGAAGGAGACTCTAATCATACTCAGTGTTATTTAGAGATATTATAGGAAGAAAGATGATTATATGGTTCATTCAGATATACCAGTGAGCAATTTCAATATGATTTTGAAGACAGTTAACAATAGTCACATTAGATTGCTTGCAGGGTCAAAATTATGCTTTAATATCTAAAGGGCCTAAAGCCCAAACCAAAATAAGATCTGGCTTATACAGACTATGTGATTATTGCAAATCTTTTAAAGACCAGCACAAACCAGCAAACTAAATCATATCCTCCCTTATTTTTGTCACTTTTTTGCTCTGTGATTTAATTTGTATATAATAGTAAATTGCTGTATTTTCGTTAGCAGTTTTCTGTCCCAGAGGTATTTTCTTTCCTGGACAGCTTAATATTGATTAAAAGAACCCTGCCACCAAATCATCAAATATTAGGATAAAAAAGTAAATTGCCTTTGAAACTTGCACATTGTTCTCAATGTCACTATGAGATCTGGCAACAAAATGTTGAGAATACTTGTGCAATCCTCCTTCCGTGGTTTTCTCTGTACCTGTAGAGGTAAATAAGGGATAGGTATGTTAACTCTAGAAGAGTTTGGAGTTTAGAGCAGATACAGTTACCTTCGTTGCCTGACTTGCAGATCAAGACTGATTGCAAGCTAACCATTGGAAAGTTTCCCATCTAATTTAGCAGCTTTGGTGTCAGGCACAAATCACTGATAAGAAATCGTTGCTATATTTCTGATGAGAATCATCACTTCTGTAGTTGGTAAAGGGTTGTTTTTTTTTTTTGTAACATGTTGCTTACCTTTGTCTGCTATATTTTTTCATCAAGCATGACCCGTGTTAGCTGAAAAAACACAACATCCATGCTTAGGAAAGTGTGTGTGCATCCATAGCCATAACATGTACCTTTTAAAAGATGAGAATAAAGGAATAAACACATGTTAACATATTCCTCTCAGATTTAAATGGAACTTTGATCTTTTAATTAATTTAATAAATTCTTTACAATCAGAATTTGTTGAGCCAAGGTGTTGCTATTTTGCACCCTTCCACTCTGAAATGTCATTGACTGTATTTTCATTAGCATATGGTAGCGTTATCATAAGAATGATTTGTGAAGAATAACATTTGTTGCTGAGGACCTGATGCCATACTGTAATCTAAGAGTTTAATCTCATTATAGATATTGAATGTCCATGAGGGATTGGAGTGCATTTTCCTGTTAAGTTTCATCCACAAATGATCAAGTCAGTGTAGTCTGGGAAATCTCCATGATGCAAATCACATCTGCAAGTGGGAACAATTTGAATATTCCCTTCAAAATCTCACTTCTCTCCAAATGAACATGCTTAGGCAGAGAAACATGTCATGTTTATAACACTCATGGTAAATGAATGTTTATAACACTCATGGTAAATGAGTGGATCATTCCACCACGATGAATTCAACACTTCTCTTTTACCTTTTACACAAGATAGCTTAGAAAAACTGAATCTATAGGAAAGAAGTAAGGAGATGAGTAACAAAGAATATACATCATCCTCTCCTCCAGAGATTATGGAAATAGACAGCTTTTTCTGCAAGTGAGGAGTTGTCAATAAGGCTTCCAAAACTGCTATAATCCCAACTGGCCTCTACTGGTAGCAAAGGTTTAAACAGAACTCTGCCAACAAAGATCAGTAAGAATGTGTCTTAATTCAACTACAGCCCACATGCAAGTAACCCTGAAATTACTTTTTTAAAGCCATATTGGTACTGGGAATTTTTCAGTGTTAAATTCATGTTGTGCTTGCAAACCCATATTTCTTGTTGTCCTGCTTTTGGAAAACAAGTTTGAAGTGTATATGCAACGTCATGCTGTCATCAAGAGCAAGAATTATCTAACCCCTTGGTAAGTAGCAGGAAAAAGCTCAAGTACTAGGAAAGTAATGCGTTTTTTGTTTGGTGTTTTCTAAAGGAAAATGAACATTCAGGTAAAATATTTAAAATACTCCTAGGCTAATAAAAACAGCTGCATATGTATTGCTTACTCCAAAGACAATAGATAAACACATATCTGACATCTTAAGATTACTCAAGAGAATTTTCAATATTTTTTTCCCTCAGTATTGAAGAAATATTATAATCAGAATTTAAAGCAGAAACATTGTTTTCCTGGAGGTTCTATTTGAAACCAGGTTCATCAATATTTTGCATCAAGTTGAAAATACAGGTTTTTTCATAATCTGGAAGCTGTCATAGAAAAATTACTGCCCCGGTGAAATAATATTTGTATTAAAAAGCATTGGACTTTCAAAAAACCCCAGAATTTCAACTTCAGTAAAACATTATATATTTGAAACAGTAATGTATTTCAGCCTCTGTCTTCCCTGCACCACCACGAATTCCATTTGATTTGGAAGATTTTGCCATCAGTGACTGAAAATAAGTAGAGGAATATATGAATGGACATCTATTTTTGGGGTTTTTGCATATATTTACTGTTAAAACAGATAAAATTAAATGCATATGCTTGTTCATGAATCATTTCCCCATAAGGAATATTTGATCATTTACTTGCAAAATTTTTGTAAAGTATCCAGAAATAAGTATGACAATAGAATGCCACCAGTAATGATCTGGTAGAAAATAGCAACTGACATTTTCATTCAAGGTTTTTTGTTACTTTACTTACCAAATTATTATTCACTAAGGCCATTGATGGTTGAGATAACCCTTATGCATGTCTTCTGTACTACTCCACTGCAATAAACTCCAAACTTGATACAAAGTTTATTCTTGCACCCTCAAGTTTTAAAAAACGAGAGGAATAGTGTTTCTCAGTCTAAAAAAGATAAGGTTAAGTGTTATATTAAATATTCTTGATAAAGCTTGACAGCTTTAATTCTCATACTATTTTGTTAATAAAACTTCACCATATTTGAATTTCTAAGTTACATGTTTTTATTTATTCCCTCCGCTTTATGAGAAAGCAGTCATCAAAAACAGGAACAAGAACTGAAATAGTTTCTGTGGGTTTCTTAAATTTCTTTTAGGTGGCGTGTGAAGATGAGCCTGAAACTAACATTAGCTGGAAAAGTGATTAATAATAATTAATAAATGAGCTAGATGACCTCAAAAAGGTTCCCTACCAGACATATTACCAGATTTATGCTAAACAGCCCAATAACTGAAGAAACACATGCTAGACCTAATGAAGAAATCATGCGTGCTTCACTAAGACCACACTGGTCTGCCAAAGCCATTACAAATTATAATGGGGTGAAACCAACGTGAAATGCCTGGTTGACAGAAGTAATTGGACCTCGTAGCTATTGTAGCAGAAAGTCATCAGATTGTTCCATCATCCATGTCTTGGCGAGAAGGTGGGTGGTGAGGGAGAGAGTGGGTATCAGAGTAGTTCTGTCAAAAGAGTGTGAATTGGTTGTGCAGCAAATATATGCATTCTGCTTACACAAGGATTCCCCACAGAGTGACTGCTTGAGTCAGCTCTGTGGCACCTGTAGAAGCTACGAAGGCAAGATGTAGGTAGCAGCGTGTCAAAATTTGAGGAAAATTAATAACTGCTACTGCCAAGATTTTTTGATAGACTGACAACACATTGCATTTGTTACACCTAAGGCTGTCTCTTTTTTTAAATAGAAAAGTATGCAGCATAACACAGACTAGAATCTGGGTTCAAAATGCAATGGCATTAAAGCTAGGAGCAGACATGAAAAATATGGTTCCCTGTAGAGGCTACATCTGTTTCAGTACAACAAAATCCTTTAGGATCGTTCTCTGACACTGAGGTCACCTTGAATACTTTCACCCACAGTCATATATTTCAATTTACTCATGTCTGCAAAACATCATGGACTTGTCGTAGTTCACAGTTCATTAATTTCGGAAGGAGTTAACTGATTAGGGCCAAGTGGATGATAGCTGAACAATTTTATGTTATAGAAAAGACCGGAGAGTTTTCCATTGAAATTGTCACTCCCATTATGGAAAATGCATGCAGAGAGTATGTTTCAAACCCACAAATGTTAGGGAAAAGCATGCTGAAGTAAGCTTGTATCCATATTTTCTGTCATTACATCTATCTAAAATTACGTAATTTCCTGCTTTGAAAATTTTTTTCCAGTTATTAAGACAGACTTGTAAGATCATTTTATTTCTGAACAACTGTCCACATACTGTTTGAGGCACTTAAATTGCGGTGTTATAGCCAGATAAGGCTCCCTTTCTCAGGCTGCACTATACCTGCTTCTGCTCAGGGTCTGATACTGCTGGTTTTGGCCCAAATCCTGTCCTGGTAGAACAGTCTTACAAGCAGAATTTCCAGATATTGCTACACGTGCTACGTAGCCTCAATGAAACAGAGACAAGCAAACCAACAGCTTATCTTAACTTCAGAAAAAAACGTAAGAGAAAACGCTACACTGTACTCAGGAAGGAAGTGTCCATGTCTACTTGTACATTTTCTGATCATAACCATCATGAGTGATATTTGAAGTCAATAAGTTTTTCCATTATGTTTGGGCAAATGTATTACTATACTTGTTATAAAGAAAAAGAATTAAGCCAAGGCTGGTAGATTAAATTAACAGGTTGCCTGTTTCATCACATATCCTGCTGTTCATCTATTTAGAATGATCTCACAGTCAAAAGAGTTTATTAAATTATAAGCAATTTAATTGCATTACAACCTTTATTTATTTATGTATATTGATATAAGTCTAAAGGTAATTGTGACTATTTTCATGTTTACTTCCAGGTCTCTTACAGCTGGATCAGACCTGTGGTATTGCAGAAGTAAATAAATTATTTCCCTTCTTGTAGCCAAAGGAAATCTACAACTAGATAAATTAATTTGCTTCCTTTAAAACTAATTCAGAGAATGAGATTTTTTTTTTTTTTTTTTTTAAATACAAACAGATTTAGGGCTTTTCAGATCCAGGATAGTGTTTCTTTTTCCTTGTTATCATGACATCATAGAGGACACCTGAATCCTCATTTCTATACAGTAGCCCTGCTACCTGTCCAGAATAAAATCTTAACATACTCTAAGAATATACTCAATAATATAAAAAATATCCTAAGTATGCTCAATAAAATATTTAATGATTTGTTTGCTTTCATGTGAAACACAAAGAGATAAAAAGGAGAATGATTTTTAAGAAATATAATCTGAAAATAGCAATCAAATAGCAATCTTAATGTTATCAATCTCAAAAAGGTTTCCTCCAAAAACATACTCCAGTTTTAGAAATGTTTCAGATTTGTTGAGTAAGCTAGAGCTACTCCAGGGAATACTCTTTAGATCTGACCTCATAAATACTGACTCTTTTAGTTGAAATCAATATTCCTGTGCTGATGAATACATTGCACATTTTATCTTGTACACAAGTAATTAAGATAATTAGTGCCATGTTTATAATAGATCAGAGGTAATGCAAGAAGGAAGTATGCAAAATGAAAGGATAAACTAATAATCTAATGATGACATTCTTTTCTATATCAGCATGATACTGAACATTTCAAAAGCCACCTCGCTGACAGATTCACCATGACCCATCTTCTTTCTTTTGCTGTTCTATTGGAAGCTACATCCTAATGAAAGTGAGTATGGACCCATGTTTGGTTAATCCAGAGAGAACAACGAGGCAGATTAACAAAAAGACTTCAGCTCTCAGACAGATAATGTCTCATTTTTAACAACAAATATTTCATCAGTGGAAAATTTATAGACCTGAGTTAGCACAGTGCTGCTGAGAGCACAAGATCTTCATGTGATCACTAATCATTGTTTCCACTGATTCACGATTGTCAAATACGTTTATCAGTCCATTGCTATTTCAGCCAAAAGAAAACCACCACCATTCAGAGCAAAGTCTGATCTGGAGACTCCATCATAGCATAGTAGACAGTTTGCTTTTTAATTAATACCTTTAGACAATAAGACACAAATGTACAACAAACCTATAGCTGCAGAAAATACAGCAATTTTGCCAATCAAGCACTTGAGGAAAAAATTCTCTCTGTGTGTAAGACTGCTGAGGTGGAATGTTTTCAATAGTACTTTACATTATTGTTGCCAGCTGTAAAATATGTGGCCTTTTGGAGAGGACCATCATCTCCGTTTTGCTGGTTAAACTACTCAAGTACAAGGAAGGAAGGAAGGGGAAGACATAGAACAGTGTCGCTGATGAAATTAGTCTTCTCTGAAAGGATCCTTTCTATGATAAATTCTCAGGTATGCTCACTGTACAGACCAGCTTATGTCATCAAGTCAGAAAAACCAAAGTGGATATGAGGAATTCAACTTGTTTTAGTGTGAGAAAGTAGATAACAAGTATTGTACTTTTCTAGAAGATATTTTTAAAGTATTGTCTCATTTAAAGTCACCTTTTTTTTTTTTCCTAAGAAATTTTAGTATGGGAGAAAATAAAAATTTAAAAAGGGTATATAGCTCTACAGGGCTGCAGTTTCTGCAATTATGAGTAAAAATACCCCATAGTTATAAAAGCATAATTAAAAAAAAAAAAAAAAAAGAAGCCATAAGTGGGAAGGTGAAAACTCAGAACTAGAAAGAAAACTATGTAACCTTCATTAGGAGTTTCAAAAATAAAAGCAGGCCTATTAAAATAATCCTAGTATCTAAAAAGTTTCTCGGGTTTTCAGCAACCAAAGTAATTTAATCAATACTAGTGGGAAAAATAAATGGAATTTTCAGTACATGCTGTCCTTGTAATTAGAAAAGGTTAATCAATTTTACTACATAGTAAGACACACAGAACAAAGTATTTGCAGGAAAGAATGTATTTAAAACTTCAAAAAGCTGCCTATTAGGGAAACTCACAGATTCCAATTTTATAAAATTAACTTTTTGCTAAAAAAACGATCGCACAACCGCATGCAAAAGGAATAAGTTTTCCAAACGGTTTTGCGTAGAGTGTGCATACTGTTTTGTTTCCATTTTCATTTTTTAATGAGTTGCTGTTAATGTCTTGTGAAAAGTTTTTGTAGCATTTTTTTGCTTTTATTGACTACGCAGTTTTAGTAAATGACTCTTCAAATAAAGAAATAAATCATTCTTTTTATGCCTTACATGATTTAAAAAATAGCATCAGCTCTATCAGTGAGCACCCTGTGTGAATTCATTATACATAGATTAGAAATTGCACAGAAGGAAAATTATGAAATAATTGAGATCTATTATAATAAAGTAGGAAGAATATTAGCATTGTTCTAGAATTTTATAAACAAAATAAACATACTGTAAAGCTTGAAGTGCCCCCTAAATATATCTCTCCAAATCACAAGGCCATGTCTGGAGCACAGAAAGCACACGCAGCATATTATTCTTCACTGAAACTTATTAAAAATATTTCTAATTATGTTTGTTTAAAAAAAAAAATTAAAATAAAATATTAACAGAAAGTGAGACAATAAAAATGCTTTCATTATTGTGTGTTACATGCAATATCTTGCTTCTGGTAAGATTAGACAAGTTGTTTTAGTTTCCGTAATTCCACAGCAATACATTTAAGTCAAAATCATTATGATTTTTTATTTTTTCCCTTGAGAAGGGCAATGTCTACATTCTAGCACCTATGTATTTAGGCATTAAATAAATATTTTACCACCTAGGTTAGAGAACTTCACCCTAAGCAGACATTGGTGTAGTGTTTGAGCAGGACCAAACAAAAGCTGTAGACAACTGAGGTATGTCTTAGGCGAAGATAAACCGTTCAAGCTTTTCCTGTCTGTATTTAATTTTAGATAAACACAAATGTGCAACACGTCCCCCTTTTTTAAGGTGAAACCAAGCTCCTACAACAGATTAATCGATTTTGCCTTAAGGAAAGAAATAAAGATTCAATGAGGATTCAAAACTTTGGTATTTTAACTCATGCCTGTCTTTCTGTAAAGACCCCTTCCATATGAATTTTCTTTCATTCTTCTGAGTCTGAGATTCATAATGTCTTAGCTCATTAGTAAATTGATGTTGAAGACAACCAAGGCTGTGAAGGAAACCTTTCCTTATAAGTAATCTTAATTTAAAAAATACACACAAGAGAAAACATAGAAAACACATATCAGAGAAAACCTATATTTATTCTACTTAGATATACAAAGAAATAATAGAGTAACCTGAAAAAAACCACCAATTATAACTTTTACATGGCAATAGGATTATGGAGTGGTCTCTAATTACAGTTTAATATTGATCAACCTATAGAAAATGGTGGCATCTTGCTAAAAAGGAAATGATATTATTTTTTTATGATGTTGTGATGTTTACCATGCAGTTGCCAGACCACGTGAAAAAAAATCCTCTCAAAACTGTTTTTTTTAGGTTCCTTAGCAGGTCACAGGAAGTGTTTCCTATGGTTCAAATGAGGAAACCTGTGAACAGGCCTCAGAAAGAATATGAAATCTAATTTCTGTAGCCCTTACAACTGCAGTGACAGTGAATGCTACCTGTGAGCAACAAATCATTTTCTATCAAACTGATATCCAGTGTGGGATCGACCTAGGTTGGATATAATATGTATTTAATGCTAATATTTATTTACAGTACAGCTTTTTAAACATGATTTAGTTGGTGTAGTGATACTTCTGCACTGACAAAATGAAGTGGAAGTAGAAAATGGTTAATTGAAAGTAATACCCTTTTCCTTTCTCGACATGGACAAATTAACAGCTTGCTACAACAGCTGCCAGTGTTCTGATTTTTGGACAGATGTGTTTTCCATGCAATTTTGAGTTCACAAAGACCAGATGCTTCCCATGGTTGCTTGAAACAGTTTCTCTATGTTGACTATTCTGTGAGTTGCTTTGAGTTAAGGCTTTTGATCTGAATATTTCATTGTTTTTAAAGTTATTAGGCAGGACAAGAGATACTAGGTTCAAAGTTGGACACTTTGTCACTTTGACATCACATTCCTACTTTTGATGTTTTTTCCATTCAGACTCAAAGGTAAAATTATCACACATGGCACTGTACTTCCATGTATATAATGTGTGCATACACGGATAAGGTAAAGATACAAAAATCAATGTTTTCTGTAAATGCTTGTTAAAATTTAGAAATTAATTTGCTTTAAGAAGGTCCATGTTCCCAGCTTCAGTCATGTTGAGGAAAATTTGAGCATGTCTATTTTGCTCACATGAAGGCTGGACTGCTTCCTAGAATTGTACTGGAAAACTGGAAAAGAAAACAAACTACAGGATTGAGTTCTAAAATTTTCTGGACCTAATCTTGATCTTATGAAATGCTGAGCATGCTGTCACTGATCCAAGAAAATAATTAGGCCCAGCAATTACAACTGTTTAGCCTCAAGGATGAGAGAGATGTCTCCTTGGATTCAGCTGGACAGTTCCAATGTTTAGCTCTGAGTCCAAAAGTAGTTGCTCTGCTGGAATGAGTTCAGAGCACTTAGCATATTGTTAGATAGACACTTAAATGAACCACAGATTGATCTTGTCCTCATGTTTAGGGCTGAGCAGCTCATTATTTTTCAGCACAGGCTGAAGTGATGACAGACAATTAAAGAGAGGTAATTGCAATGAACTCTGCATATTTCATATGTGATGGGACATAAGGAGAAGCTGGGTTCCCAAAGTTTGTTGCCAGAGCCCTGGTATAGAGGTAGTTAAGACAGAAAATGTCAGACCACACCCTTCTCAGTGAGAACAGCACATCCGTACGAAATTATTTTGGCTGTGCTGAAAGAAGAATTAAGCACAATCTTTTGCCTACGTAGCAAAGGAAATAAAGATTAAACAATTTAATCTTTATGATTTTATGTGTATGTTTTATTCAATTACTCATTCTGTTCAAGAAATTTACAGCCTGTATGTCCTCAACTGTTAATAAAATCTTATCTATCGGGCCAAGGAGTAGAATAAGAATGACAGAGAATAATTAAAATACCTCCGATTTTAAATGTTTAATGGTCATACCTGATGAAGAATACCTGATTCACACTGTTTTCAAAGAAAGATGTTTGCACTGCTAAAGTAATGGAGGCAGTTGATTACTTAACCCTTGTAGGGAAAATATATATAAGCTCCCTTGCTTGTCCTCAAGCTATTTTCATTTCTACTACTTTCAAGTACTTTGTCAATTATTAAATGTATTGTAGAATATATGCCTAATTTGTATCCTTTTGACCTATGTATTGCATACTAATTTTTAAATTTCCTGTTATCTCTTAGAGGCGACTGCTTATGTGTTTTGTGTCTTGTACTGTCTTCTTAGCTTGGAGGAATGGCATGTCTTATTTTTTTTGGTCAATTTTTTTTGTTTCTTGGGGTCTCAGGAATGATACTGTTGAAGTATATCCAATGTCCATTTACTCAAGTCTGCCGATGGTGACTGGGGGCAGTATCAGTCAGAATGCAAAAAGTAAATTCCTAGCACTAGTCATGAAAAAAATTCTGGCTTCCCCCATGGCAGCTTAATGCTGGCCTTAAAAAATTAGAAATTAATTAAAATTCTAAAAGTCTGTAATTTGAAGCTTTCCAAAAATGATGTTCTGCTTCCAATTCTCTTGCTGCTTTGCATTGCTCTAAGTCATACTTACTGTTCTTGGCTATATCAAAATATCTTTTTTTTCTTCCTCTTTTTTGATCTCAGAGCATATCCATGTGTTAAATATGTACTGAGGAACAAAGGATTTATGATCTTTGAGTTTGCCTCAGTGATCTTTGTCAGAGCTTTGTTATGTACAGTAAGGTCTCCTGGTTAACCTTCTCTATCCTTATATCCAACAGTTCTTGTTACACCTCATTTGGCTGCTTCCTAGGGATTTTTTTCACATCTGTCTTCATTGATACCTGCTCTCCTTTCATAATTAATCTCAGGATCATTCCTTGAGCTTCCTTTAGTAGTCTAAAATAACCTTTTCTTGAGATGGATTGAGCATTTTTTCCCCGTGGTCCTCCAGGTAATGTCATAGGATAGATAATCCTTCATACATTGTGAGAATTAGAAAGTCCTTTAGTTTCTTTTGCAGAAAGTGTCATTTTTCATAAAAATTCACAAGGCCAAATTAGAAAAGGAATAAAAGAAGAGGAAATACTCCTGCTTAAATAACTAGTATAACAGAAACATTTTAATGACAACCTTGTGTCAGGAACTCAGTGTTTCAACATCACACTTCTTTTCCCCCAGTTCCTCTCCTGGTTAGACTGTAACAATGAGACAGATTTTATCTCTTTGGAGACACTGGTTCATAGGAAAGATTGCAATGATAAGATAGCCATATTATGTGAAGCAGCATAACAAGAGAAAATTTAAACGTATGCTGGGGTTTTTTTATTTATTTTTTTTTTAAGACACCTTTTTAATTTCTTTCTATTTATGCATTTTTATACTGCACATATTTATCCTGGCTTCATGTATCTCGGAATGGAAGCATAGAGAATACATTATTTAATCATAATGGCACCTTCACAGAAGCACAGAACTAAAAAATCTGTCAGGGGTCCATTCAATTTTAAGAAACTGGAATTTAATTCTCAAGTAGTTATCTAAGGCAATCTAATTACTTTTTCTTATCTGACTAAGGATGATAATAAATAGTGGAGGACTGGGAACCTTATGAACACGAACAAGGCCAGATGCTAGCATACAAATAATGGGAGTAAAGGTAAATCCACAAACGTTTGTTAGAAATTACTACAGTTTTAACATGATTTTCTAAAATAAAAAGTACTTTTATTATGTAAATTTTCTTTTCTTATATGCTGTGTTCTTTCTGTAAACAGAACCAGCATCAGAAAATTGAGACATTTGTGTGCATTTACATGAATGAAGGAGTTACAAATCGTATCATTTGCACTTTTACTTGTAAGTAGGGGCAGTGGTAATTCAAGAATTGCTAAAGGGATTGTAGACATTTCATTAACTTCACTCAGCACTATTTCCATTGCACAGATCAAGTGATTCTGCAAATATCTCACTCCTTCCACCATTCAAGTTTTTCTTTTCGCTCTTCATAGATTAGATGAAGAATGTCCTCTCATAATGACTTTTTCCTTTCCTTGCTTTTTCCCCCTTCCTTTATTTTTTAGTATATTAACTGAGAAGAGTTCATTAGACAAGAATAATTAAATATATTTTGACTTAAGATGTCTGACTGTTCTATGTATCTGAATTGCAACATGCAACTGTATGTCCTTGCAGCACATATTGTTGAATTTTACAAGCACTAAAGAGCACTGAACCTCTAAGTTAATGCTCCTACAGAAGTAGAACATTAGATTACTATTTCAAAAAGCATTACCTACCATTTGGTATGCTCAGACAGCTATGTGTACGTAAAGTGGTAACTAGTGTTTGACTCAATTTACTTAAAGTAATCAAAATTTGCTCATTCAATCCATTTCCTGGCAACTACAATGACTCATTAGTAAATTGTCTGCCTGTAAGAACTCCAAAAGCATGACTTCTTCCCAAAATTGTTTGCATTACCTGGATTACCTTCAAACTTAAGCAGGTATTTCATAAAATACCAAAACATGGAGTCAGGTTTATTAGGTTAATCACAAGATAGCACATTTTGATGGATGCATAGTTCAGAGGAACAGATGGATATGACTCAATTTATGCAATTTCAAAGAAAAAGAGAGTTCATGCAATGTTCTTCCATGAATCTAGAAACCTCTTGTTCTGGGAAGAAAATACAAGGATAGGATGGTCCTATGCTACACTTGCATCTGAAGAGGACTGACATTCATCAGGACACTGATACCCAATAGGCTAAAAACTCTGAAAGGCTTCGTGGTTTTAGGAAACTTTGCTCCTAACTATTGTGCTAAGTATTTCAAAGAATTTCTTTCTCTGACTCTTCATCCTTCACCACAACAAGCTCATATAATGAAAGTAGAATGTATTTGCTCTGTATGCTGTATCTAGATTAAATGAAAACAATATTTCTGTGGTATGCAGTTACTGTGGAAAATTGGGAAGATTGAAAAGAATTTAAAGGAAGAAGAAGCCATCAATTACATAAGGTATTTGAGTAAGACAGCCTATTCAAACACCCTGAAATTACCCCTGAACTGAAATTTCCCAAATTTTCATCACAGTAACATATAAAATCTAGACTTTCCTGTCTACTTACACCTTTAACCAGTCTTAATGCAGCACATAAAATGTACTATATTGTCCAAAGCTTCTCATTTACTTTGATGCTCTTCTTTTTTCAGGGTAAGGAAGAGAGTGAAAAACTACTCTCTTGCACTAGAACCTAGTGTTGCCTTCTGGGAGGGAGGGAGGGAGTGTCTTCCCTGCTCCTTGATGGGCTCAGTGTCGTGCTCTGGCATTGGCTGGGAGAACATTTGAGGCTCTGGGCCAGGCACTGGCAGGAGCTGTGCAGTCAAACAGCAGCGGGTTATTTGCACTGTGCGAAAAGTTTGATGTAAGTCTCATACATCAAACACAACGCACACAGCTCCTTGTGTGCAAGTGTTCAAGTCTGTTTCCTGGCCCTGATTAGCTTGCCAGGGCACCTATAATCAACGCAGTCAGATTTTGGTGTTTGTTTAATGGCTTGCTTGCTTGTGTGTTTTGCTTTTAGACACCAGCAGAGCAACAAATTCTAGAACATTTCAACCTGTCCTTAAACAGAAGATGATGTATTTACACACACAAAGATTAAATGAGAGGAAGGATAATTCCTTACATTGGATATGTATGTTTGGGCTTAGAAGGTTTATAATAATTCCTAAGTCCATCAGACCTTCTGTGAGACTACCAAATCACTTGGCTTCTCTGTGTTTCTGCTCCAAACGTGCAAAGCTGTGCTTTCCATTCCTCCCAGGAGTCCTGTTAAAATTATAAGGCCGGCTGACTTTCTGACAATTGCAACTCTGTCACAGTGCACAAATAAATAGGGAGCGATTGTTCCTAGCTCTGATTGTTAGAACAAATTTAGTCTATAACTGTCTTGATTATTCTGGAGTTCAACAGCTATTGCCATAGCAACCTGTTTTAATAACTTCCAAAGTGCAGAAAATACACTAGAATTAGGTTAATTCTGTGGTTAGGCGCTGTACATAATGCAACTATCTGGATCCCCATGGAGACTACAAGGAATGCACATTCCAAACAGGAGCTTAATCAACAGATCAAAGCATCCTACCTACCAATGAATGAAGATTTCTTCCCCTTTTTTACAAAATGCCTTTATTATCTGCAAGTTTTATTTAAAAAGATATTCTTCATTTTAATGAATGTGATCTTAGTGAAAGCAATACTATGTACATAAACTTTTGGCATGAACTGTCCTATCTCTGGAAAATATTATACTTCTGGATCAAAAAGAAGGTTATTCTTTTTTTACACCTTTATGTTGCACCAAATATCAAAGCATTGCAAGAAAATGTTCTTTCTGACAATGCTTTAAAAAGTTTGCTCATCTACAAAAAATAAATTCTTCAATTCGGTTTTGCTTTCATTTAAATTGATTAGGCTTTCCTGATAACTTTTTTAAACCCTTTATCTTTTCACTTTGGATCACCGATATTTGAGATCCAGAGTCATTAGTACAGATAAGTAATATATTAGGAAGAATTACTTTAATACTTCCATTACCCTGAGGAAAAGCCAAGAAAATCCTATTTGTTTTCAGTGCAACTCTTTTAAAAATAAGGTAATAAGATAATTTGGAATATAGCATACTTATTGCCATTTCAGCTTTCTGCATATGTGTCTTTAGAGCCTTTGGAGACCAGAAAGAGAAAACACACTCAGTCATCTGAAGATAGGTGAAATAAAATTTAATAGAAGCAGATTTAAAAGCTTCCTTCCCTTTTATTTACACAAAATCGTATAAAATACAACATTTTTATAGGTTACAGTACTTTTCCCCTTACCTCCTATGATTTTGAAGAATCAAGTTAATCTTTTTCAAACCATTATGATAGAGGTTTGTGTTGTTTCTTGAAAAAGTTAAATTTAGGTCCTATAGGAGGAGAGGTCCTATAGTTAAGAGAGGAATAAAATATTTAATCTTAGTAATGTATGTAATTTTGCCAATCCATATGACTTATAGATAGATAAATCAATTTCCAAACAAAGTGATGGAAGAAGTATAACCAATGGATTATAGCAATGCAAAATGTGCAAATTTGTGAATTCTTAGCTTCTAATAACGGTGTGTAAATCTATCACTAAATACAGTACTGATATTTTCCTAGCAGCTTCGTCCTGTATGGTTTATCACCTCAGTCCTTAAAAATTACTAAAAATTACCTTGGTGACCTTTATTTTCAGTTTTGTTTCAGTTGCCTTATGCTATCTAAACTCTGTCGTAAGAGAGGCTTAAGGACTTCCTTCTTCAGTCCCTCTGCTATGGCAAAGAGGTGTCATGGATTTTTGTGTGAGTCCCATCAAGGTAGTCTGCAAAGTGATTTTACAAGGAAGAAAATATTGCTATGCATGCCTCTTGAGAGCTGTAGCTTTCAGTTCAAAAGTTTGTAGAGTATTTTGATTTTTGAATTTTGATGTTTGAACATAGACTGGAAAGAGAAATAGGAGTGCGGGGAGGAAACCCAGAATTCAGAATATGAAATACTGGATTCTATAAACTACAAGTATTGAATTACTTTTCAGTAGGAACAAATGACTTGTTTAAATCTTGATATTGACACATCATAAATATGTACATATATATTGAGTATAAATGTGTACTGCAGTCACTGGTGTTACATGAATTGCTTAAAAAATATATAAAAATTTCCAAGAAAAGTCCAGATGCTAAGGAGAAGGATATCTCTGTACATGCGTTCTGCCTGATCACAGTGTTGAAATGACACCAAGTATTCAAAGGGTAAACCTTGATTTTTGAGTCCATGATTAGGAGGACTGTCACCAGGAGGCTAGCAATGCTAGAGAAAGTCATAAAACTCATAAAAGCAGTAACTTTTCCACTGACTACTTCCTATAAAGAAGTGCATCTTCTGTTTGCTTAATTTTGGGCTGTTTGTTACTTCAAGGTATAATTATGAAACCATATTTTTTCTTCTAGTGAACTTAATCAAGATTTGCATGAAAATGCAAGCTTGACAAGCCAGAACAATGCAAAAATTTCCTAAGTTAGTGCACCACCCACTGAGAATAGTGTTGTATATCTGAATCAGACATGAGTCAACATCTAACAATTATTTAGAAGGGGATAAGGTGCCATAATGCAAAACAAAGCTCTTTTTTTTCAGTAACTACAGAATCAAAAGCAATATTTTTTATCGTAATTTCCTTTTCACTTTGTTGTGTGATCCCAAGGACTGAGGGATGTGGTGCAATTTTTGTTTATTTGTAATTTCTGTCATCAAACTTAAATGAGCCAGCACAATTCCCATCATCAATCAACAATGACCTTGAGGTTCTGTTGCCTCACCCATAGACCCAGGCAGGCGTAGACTGGAATGTTTTTCTTACCTTTAAAAACACTTCAGAAGGTGATATTGGGCAATTCCTCTGAGTCTGGCCTGTCCACTGAATTTCTAATCTGTCACCTATCATGAATGAAGAAGAAATATTGTAATTTCTTTAATTCAGCTGTAATAGCCAGTCTTATTGCTTTCATAAATGTTTTTTTTTAAAATGTGTTTGGACTAAGATTTGATTCAGAACATCTCCTGAAAGAAACAGGAGTAGGAAATGAAAGACTTGATGCGTATTCATAGTATTCAAAAGATTTTAAATCCTTTCTTATCTTTTCAGCCTTTCTTACAAGTGCTGACAGGAAGGTAAGTGCTTCAAACAACCTTCCCTCTCCTCCGAAGCTAATAAAAAGTTTATATTCGTGCTGAGTTGTACTGGTGTGGTTGCAATTTTGAACTGAATTTTAACTTATTGTTCCCCACAGATTAGGGAGTGTCCCAATATTCTTCTAACATTCATAATCTTCTGTCTTCATGACATTGCTACGATGCTGAAGATGAAATTAAAAATTAAAAATTTTTATTTATATATATGATTTTATATATGATTTATATATGATTTGTATATATTATTTATATATATGGTTTATATATATGATTTGAACATATTTGCACTCAAAACTAATTAATATGCAGGTTGCCTGATACAACTCTTTGCTTATTTTCTTAGATCCACATGTACTTATTCTATACAAGAGAGCAGCTGAGAGAGGTTGCAGAGTGATTTTATTAAAATATATTCTATACTTCTTTTTGAAATAAGTTTTTCTAATATGAGCAATATTTAGATTATTACTTTGCAGAAAAAACAGGAGTGATGATTACTGGACAGGAGATTAATCCATCTTTAAGTAATAGTCTCAAATCCTAAGAAAAATTGGATTAACTACATGAAAGCAAAACATCAAGTCATTTAAGGACAGACTAATAAGACATTTTAAAACCAGGTTGAACAACAGTTGACAGAGACTAAAGAAAGGAGAGGTGAAAAGTCTCAGTTAGTTAGACAGAGGGTAGAAACAAGTGTGTGTTGCAAAATAACCGGGTGAAAATTGATCTGTGACACACGCTAGAGGAAATATGAAGATGAAATGAAACCAGAATGGAAAAGAGCCACCAAAACGCTCAGAACAAAGGATATACTTACAGGAGACAACCACGGTAGCTTGTTTTGCTAAGCTTATCAGTACTGCATTGACTAGAATGTATAATATATATATGTATAATACATATAAAAATATGCAACACATATATGCAATATAAACAAGTAAACACATAAGTTCCGTATATAAATATGCAAGACATGCCTAAATCTTGCGAAAAATAAGGCCACAAATAAAAGGTATGTAATATTTTTTATGAGAAATCAAAAAGTGACATTAATCTCAAAATTACTAAAAGAGCAATCCAATTTTGGAGAGCTGTCTTACAAAATTCTCTAGCAGAATGAGAGGCAGGGAGGAAACAGCTGATTTTTAGGTTGAAGCTTGGTGTGTTTGTGACATGACCATATGACATGGCTCCATGACATGACGGAGTGCCAGGCGCAGTGACCTCCGCAATATTTGTGGTTGTCTGAGATGTTGACCTCCTCATGCTGCTAAGCCACAGATTCTGGTGTGATTATGGTTCATGAGCACTTTGGATTTGTATGGTCCATTGCCAGACATAGTCTCAAGGCTCAGTAAATGCATTTCGTATGGATGTGCCCCATTTAATATCTATAACTCAGCAAAACTGTTGTAAGGAGGTAATAATGAAAGTAGAATATAAAGCTCTTAATATACAGTAAAAGCCTCTATATGCTAATTCTACAGCATAATAATAACATAATATTTATATACAAAATAGACATTTTTTGAATCCTAGTACCTGCCGTATGCATTATTTGCAGAGGAAACGTATCAAAGGACAATGGTAGTCCCATATAAGACTTAATAGTTCTGGTCATCTCAAAGACAATTTGGCACACACAAGGTCATGTCCTCAGCTGAAGGTAGGAGCACTGTCTGGCGTTAGAGAGAACTGAAAAAAACCCAGTCCCTGAAGTTTCTTCCCAAGAGTAAATGCTATTTTTAATTGGTGAAAAATAGAGCATACTAATTCTGTCAAGTCCGTGAATGAATTACATATGTGACTGTGTTCACTTGATTAGGGTATTGCTTATGAAGACACTTTTGGGAAGAGGAATATATAAATAAACATCTAAGGAAATTTTGTCAGTACAGCACTATTTACGGAGTAAACTCTTTAGGAACTATACTCTCCTATTCTTGGAAAAAATTTTTGTGTCAGGTTTTTAAATTCATAAATAGCTAAAGAGGTCTAAAAACCCCCCAACTTTTTCTGAAAAACAAAACCAAAAAAATTAGTATTCCTCCATCAGAAATTTCTAGGAATTAAGAAAGTATCTGTTCCACTATTTGTAGTTAAGGTAAATTCTGTAGATTGTGTTTCAGGACTTTTTGGTACGGGAAGACAAGATTTATTTCATTTAAATAGAAAAGAAGTAATGGGCACATGTTAAATAAAAAGAAAAACAAACTGCTAACAACAAAATCAAATCAAAACAAAAAATCAAATCAAAACAAAACACAAAAAACCAAAACCCCCTTTACAAAACAACACCAAACAAATATAACATTCTTCCTGAAACACAAGAAAACACTGTTTCACTGTGAGGTTGATCAAAACAGGTACAGGTTGCCCAGAGATGATGTAGAATCTCCCTTCTTGGAGATATTCAGAAGCTATTTGAACATGGGGATTGCCAGCCAATTCTAGGTGGCCCTTTTTCAGCAGGAGGGACAAGGCAATCTCAAGAGGTCCCTTCCAGCCTTAACCATTCTGTGTCTGTGATAACCCTGTATATTTTTTCTCAGATATCCAGACTGACATTTGCTTGTCTAAATCTGTTGTTCAAAAAGCAGCACGATGATAAAGGTTGAAAGTTTCAGCATATTTTCAGTTGGATTCAGAATTGCTCCAATTTTTCACTTACTAATACCATGCAAAAAGACCATATGAGCAGAAGATGTATCCTACATCGCACTGCTATTAAAAAAAATCCAAACAAACAAAAAGTGAGGAGAGATTAATATAATCAATTAAAAAGACTTCTAGAAGGATAATACGAAAGCATAGAACAAGCCACAATGTCAGCTTAGTTCTTCCTAGAACTAATTTGAGGTGTTATGGTCTCTGGTTTCTGAGCAACTCAGTCTCTAAGCTGCCTGCTTAAGTTAATGTGCAAATGGCTATTCATACTTCAGTGCCTCTATATCAGCTTTTACTGAAGGTTGTTTTCAGAACTATTTTTACTATGTTTGCTGATTGATTAATATTTCACTTCTTAGCAGCAATTGAAAGAAAACTTGGGTCGATAAAACAAATCAAACAGTAAGCCTTCACCATACTTGGATTGCTGCCCAAGACTTATATAAGTCAAACCAAAGATCAACATATGAGGCAAATTTTATCAGCAAGATTTTAAGTGAGCATGTTGTGGAAAGACCTTTATTTTAAATGAATGCCAAGATTTTTATTTATAAGCACAAAACCCTGATAAACAGTGTAATAATACCTTTTAAAATAACATCTATAACATCAGTCATAGAATCAGAAGAAATCCTGCATTTATGACAGTGCAGAGGCTTGTTTTCTTTAACAAACCCAGAACTTTAGGAGGATGTGCTTCAGAAGTTCTGCTTGCTGCACTGACTGACCTTCACAATAGTGGACCCCTGAATTTCCAGGTGTTGGGTCTTTGGATTCAAATGTAAAAGCAGTGCTTGCTTTGGTGAACAGTAGCTGGACCATACCAAACGCAAACAGACAAGTCTGGTTCCATTCACAAGGCTTGGGGTGGCTCACTTCATTATAATATGCCGTCATAATACATCATTTAAAATGCAGAGCAGGACATAGCTTTAATTTGAAAAGGGTAAGGAGGGAAGGGTGTTGTGGGTACAGTTCATTGTGTGATCAGTAGCACTCAGTCATTTTGGGCAGTTGCCCTGAAGGGAAAGCAGAAAATCTCCTGTCTGCTTGGAGGTTTTGTCCTGAGGAAATCAAACCGTAAAGATCAATTCTTACAAAGAAAGGCTCAGCTGAGAAAACTAATAGCTAGTTAGACAGAAAAAGGCACATATATGCTATAAAATGTCACACACTCATATAGACAAAGGCAAGATCACTTGAGCTATATATTGACATATATTATGTCCTTACCTACTGATATTTTGGACCTTATCGATATCTGAGATGATGGAGTAAACTGTTTTGTATGAGGATGAGTATATCAAAGTAGTAATTATTATACAAATCATTCTAGAATTATCCTTCAGATGAGAAAGATGTTGATACGGTAAAATATTTTATAGAGACATTTTACTCTTCTGCCTCAGAGGAAGGAAAGAAGAACTAATACCAAGGAAACCTCTGTGGAATGGGTCTTCTGCTCTTTGGAGGATGTTATTCAACGTATTTTTACTAAATCAATTAAAATGTGTGGCTTGGACACAGTTTAAATAGTCACAAATGAAACTAACATCCTGAAAATCCCTATTATTCTGGAACTGAGCCCTGGAGTGATTTCAAATCTTTAGAAGATGCAATTTTTTATATCTAAAAATTCCTTAGGCTCCTGAAGTTTTGCTTCTTTACATGCCCTGGTTTTGTAGAGTTCAAGAGACAGTGCAAATGTCACATCAAAACCTGACTGGTATCTCAATATGAACTGTTCCTTACCTTCTGAGCTCTCCTCCTGCTGAAACCTGGCCACCATTAGGAAATATAGAAGAAACATGAAGACAGAAACAAAAAAAGGGCAATAGGGACAGAAGCTCTTTCATACAGATGAGAAAATGATCACTTGCAATTCTGGTAGAAATATAGTTTCAGTGACATTTTGGTCTAACGCAAGTCAAAGCAGGAACCAGAATGTGATCTCATGTATTCAAACACTGTGCTGCAAAGTCCCACTTTTTGACTGAATGCCTTCCAAGGCTGAAGGCACACTTTTACCCCCAGTATTCCACGCTAACTAGCTCAGCTGAAGACTTTGGACACCGTTTCTGTGTGTTTAACTTCCCCTGAGTCCAGTGTAAATCCTTGGTGTAAGGTTTCAGGTTCATCTTTGAGGACAGACATCAGGAAGTGGACATTTTGGCACAAGATGGATAGAGTTCTACAGAGATTGAGACCTTTTGGATCTAATTGAAAGGGAAAAGCACCTTTTATAGACTGTGTGCTGAACTTAATGACAAGTTATGAGGCACAAATCAAATGCCTGCACTTATGCAAGTGATCTGTGACACAGCTTGACCTGTCATCCAAACTGTTTTGATTCTTTTTGTTGTCATTTTTAAAATAAAACAAATAGAATAAACAAACTGTGCCTATTCCTCTGAGGATTTGCTATTGTTACATTCACAAGGAATGCAGTTCTGGACTATATTTAAAACACATTGTTACACATTTAGCTCATGAGAGAGGCTGACTTCATAAAAACCCTAATGGTGGTACACATCTTCCTCTAAATTTTTGCTGCTGTTTCTCCTCCTTCTCCCACAAAAGTAGGCGAAATATCATATTAAGAAACTGTATTTATAATGTTTTGAAAAAAGCATAAAAAAATTAAATAGTAATTAAAGGAACAGTGCCTTTAGACTTGGAATTAGTCACAAATTAATTACACACCTTTACATATATATATAATTAGATACACTAAATTAAATTGGTGTTTATTGCATGATCTGCAGTTATATACTACATGATATGTAACTCATTGGATTCACTTTTCTGTCATCTTTTCCCGTGTTTTTTACACAAAGTCTAGATGTGATTGCTATTCCTGCATACATGGTTCAAAGGGCAGGAACTATGGATTTATATTCTATAAGAAGTAATTTGATTTGAACTCCATTTCTTCCCTGATCTTTCCTAACTTCCCGCTTTCCATTAGATTTACCACAGAACATCAAGTATTTCAGACAGCTATCTGCAATAGCCTATTTCCAATATCATCCTGATAAAGGCAAATCAAATCCTAGTGTATCCAAGTGCTTCTATTACTTGCCCTGAAAGATTCTAATCTAATATCCAAAACACAGACAAAGATATTTTTTACTTTTTATAACACTTTCCCCTAAAATGAAGTTGAGTCCATGATCTTCCGACTTAAAAACTGAGATATACAGTTATATGTACAGTTGCAAGTTGTTCATGAATTTTAATACTAGGAAACCCGTAAATAATTTAACTCATTATGGACTTGGTCCATTTTGACTAATCCATTTCTTTCAGTAGTTATTGAAATATTCTAGGTGCATCTTGGACAGCACTGCTTCAGACAGCTTGAAATTGAATCTTTGCGAAAAATTAATGCTGCTGAAATTCTAAGGATGGAGGGTTGTTTGTGTCGTAAGGACAGTAATGATCCACATGAGAGGGTGAAAAATAACGTCTCGGGGTTCTTGAGCTGAAATACGTGTTTTCAATGGGCACAATTTAAATGAAGTACAACATTTCTAGTGATGGAAAAACTCTATAGGGAATAGTGTAAATTCATTACAATGATTGGCATTAGCAGGTTACATCTCTGGTGAGTATGTACCCCAGAGAAAGTGTGCAGCACAACCAAATGAAAATACAGGATAAAAATGTTGTAGAAAGCCATTTCATAAAAATATTTATCTGATAAAGACAAGCTGGAAAATCAACAGGGTTAATGAGAATAAAGAATTTCCCTAATAACAATTATTTTAAGCCTTCTAGCACCCTTTACTGGAGTTCTATTTTTAATACCTATTAGATAAACTAAGCTGGGAAAAATAAATAATCCTTTTAAACAGAAGCTCTGCCTGAGGGAAGGACACATAAACAGATTCTAAATAAACAAGGAAGAGGATCTCATCTGGTATAACCCAGGATGGTTTTACTGATTCAGGAGATTACAATTAACTGCTGTTGAAGTTCTAGCAGAGGGAGTTTATTCTACAGAATATCGGTCTCAGCTTTGCATTTTAGAAGTCAAACGTTCTCCTGCTAGACATGTTTCAAACAAGACTTGACTAAAGATTGTTCTAGGGTGATTTATTCTGTTTAGTACTAAGAATGCTGAATGACCCAGTTCTAGGATAAGTCATAATTTGTGGTTTCATAAACTCTTAGATTAAGAGCGATATAAAGGACCCTTAAGAATCTTACTGCTTGACCTCTTGTTTGGCATATGCCAGAGAGTTGAAGTACGGTGATGAACAGCCTCCATGGCCCTCTATTTAAATGCCTGAGATTCTTGTGTTGCTGAAGACTGCAGCTGCCAAGTGTAAGTGCAGATAGACTGAAGATACAAAACACATTTACTCAGGATCTTTTCCCTCTTCCACTGTAGCGCATCAGAATTGCATATGTTCCGCTGTTAGCCTGCCTCTCTTGGGCAAAAGAAAAGGCATAATTCGTTTGTTTACCTCCCCAGGGTCTTTATTAACACACATACTTGGAAGACATTATGTTATTAGTTGATTAGTAATGCAGGAATAGTTTCCAACATGAACTTGAATTTCACATATGCCAGTGATGAGCTTTCATTATTCACTCCTTATGGTCTTGTCTTCTTAGACAGTTACTTGACAACAATCCTGCTTTCCTTTTGAGAAATACTGACAATTTGTTTTGAAAAACTTTCCTGTAAGATGATCCTATGCAGGGAATCGGCAAAACAGTGCATTACGGAAATAGGAATCATCCCGCTGCCTCCGGAGGCTGCAGAGGGGTTGTGCAGATCCCCTTGCCTTCCTGAGCACAGCCTGGCTGGGCAGCCAGCGTGAATGAATTCTCTCATGATGGAGATAACCTTCATATTACACTTACTGCTGCTAAGGTGAAAGGAGTGACCGATGCAAATGCAGAGAGCACTGGCCGACACAAAGCTGTGGGCAGCAGCTCTTTCAGCTCTGGAGGACGTATGTAGCTTGAGTAAATTAGAGCAGTGTTTTCTTAAACAGTCCTGAACAACTGAGACTCAGTTTTGAGAGCAGAACACTTGCAGAGGTAGGCTCTCCTCATTCTCTGTACCTGTGACTGTGTCTAAATATTTCTTAACCATAACTAAGATCTCAGCTGTTTATGTAAGTGTAATTTCTGCCTGGGAGAGCAAACAATCGTGGAGTCAAACCACAAAAGAAACCAGCTCCCGTTTCTGAAACATTTACCTTCAGAAGAAAAGAAAGAAGAAATACATTGAAAAATATACACTCAGACAAAAAGTATCACATCTTTAAAACCCAGACTAAGGAATCACCCCAGTGTTCTCTATCTTCAACAACCCCCTATTCTACGGTGTGTTAATTGATATCAGGCTGTTTGTTCTGCTCTTGGTTTTATGGAATAGTTCCTGACTGATCCCTGCAGAGAAACTACTGCCTCCATGGTACAGATTTTCACTCCTAGAGCAACATCTAATTACTCTGAGTAACTTCTGGTTATTCTGTTTATTATCTTTCATCATTCTGTGAGTTATTCAATCTGAATTCTTCAGTTATTTGCAAAGATTTATTTCAGAATGGTCATTTAGTTTCAGTCTATTAGTTCTTCATGGCAAAAATGAGGAATTTATCTGTTCTTAAAACATATACTATAAAAAAGCCATTTGAGGCAAGTACAAATAAATCCTATGTAAATGAAATTTGCTTTTAAATGATGGGCATCTCTACTGAGATGACTGTAGTGCTTCTTCATTCTCCTCTTGCAGACCAACAACCCTCACTTTAGTGAGGATTCTGTTGGAGGCTAGGCCAGTGCTGAATGTAGGGCTATTCATGCTGAGGACACAACAGATATCTAATCCTATATCTTTTGCAAGTGAAAATATAACCCTAAATTTTGTTCATGCTTTAGATTTGCCATTTGCAATACTCTCACTTCTGTAGATAAAAAATCCCTAATATGAGTTGTTTTAAAAAGTGCTGTAAAATCTGGAGCTTTCAGTCGTACTTCCATTTTTTTTAAATTAGATTTTTACTATTGCATAATTAATATGCATTAAGCATTTAGCAATTTTGCATGTGGCAAACAAAATGCATTTATGAATAACACTTCATGACCAGTCTGTAGGAGCAAGAGATATTATAGGATGTTTTTCTTAGACACGTTACTTAAATGGATTAACTGTTCCTTCCATCTGTCTGTTACCATTTTAATTTGTCTTTCCATGCTCTATAGATCACTTAGCATCTGATCATTTGATCACATGTTAGTGAGGTCTCTAGGACGTAGGTCATTAATTCAGAATTTTGGAAAGTGATTGTGAGTTTGGATTTCGCAATTTTCAGGTGTTCCAGTTCTAGCAAGGGGTCAAGATTATCAGAATGCATCTTCCAAAAATGGTCCTTCTTAAGAGTGCCTAAACTCCTGGAACTCCCAAAACAATCACTACTGTCCAGAAATATTTGATAAATTGCATTTCTTCCCCTTTTGTAAAACACAAACTTCAGAGAGACAGAAGAAACTCTTCATTAATTTAAATCATAGCCAAGTCATTTAAACTCATTATTTTCAAATGTTATCACCCAAAACTTTATCAAGATATTTCAATCATTTTAACCCTCTTTTTCCACTTTTTAGCCTTTGTTTTTGTAAGGTTTCCTGTACCTGAATCATTTAAAACGAAAACCCCCGTGCCTTTCTTCCAAATGGGACTGTCCAAATAATAAATCTACATCGGCATTTGCAGGTACTAATAAGGCAGATGTCAGTACTTCATCAAAATTGTACTGTATACATTGTGGGCACACACAAAATGGTGCTTAATGCCTGTTCTCACTGCCTTCATGTTTGTGCTTTTCGCACATAAAATTATTAATGTTGTTGGCGTCATAGTCATCGTGTGTGTCTGTTGGGGTTATCTGATATGATAAATGCTATCAAATTCCATATGAAGATGGTAATAATTTGTTTTCTACAGGATTTATTCGTAAATTTGTTAAAAGCTATGTTGTTTTCATCACTACTAGCTGTTGCCCATCTGCTCACGTTTTGATTAAACCTGTGACTTGTAAAGTTATTTTTCATGAGAAAAGTAATAAAAAACCCAGGCAAAATTACCAGTTTTAAAAGATACTTTTCTGTGTTTTCTTTATATACAAATCAAGCCTTCCATACAACTACTGGCTCTTTGAATTGTTATATGGCATGTAACTTGCAATACAGCATTTCTCTGAGCTGGCACTGCACTACTTCATCACAGCCCTATTTTGTGCATAACGCCTAGGGATAGCATAAAAGAACTCAGAAAAAAAAAATGCCTTTGGAGCCCCAGAGCTTCTGCTCCTCAGAGGAGCAACATAAAACCATACCAAGAGTGCTGGAAGGGACTTCAAGACATTGCTAAGTCATTCTTCCTTTCCTCTCTCAAGCAATTATGTCTAGGCTGACTTGAAAGATGTTTGTCTAATATTATAATTTTCGATGAGAGAAGTAAATCTCTCCTGCTGCAATTTAAACTCTCCAATTTTTGCAATTGATCATGAACATAAGAAAGGGATTCTTCCCTTCCTCTTTGAAGCAGTTTTTATGTACTTGAATGCTATTAACGTGTTTATCTTCTGTCTTTCCGTGTAGATTCTAAAGAACCCAAGTAGTCCAGTCTTTTCTAAAAAGTCCTGTTTTTTAGACTTTCAACCATTCTTGACTACTTTTTTTTCACTTTTTCCAATTGGTCCACATTATGTTTGAAGTACAAAGACTACAGCTCAGAAATTAAAAATCATATATTACATATGACAGTGAAAAATAATTCTTGAATGCCTTAATTAGAATTCCCTTTTTTTTACAACAGCATGAAATTGGTCATTCACATGCAACATGTAAATTTTGAACAACAAGCAAAACAACAAACAAACCCAACAAACCTATTTTGACAGGCTATTAGCATCTTCCCCAAACTACCTTTTCTCCGAATTACCACCTAAATGTAGACCACCTGTCTTAAATAAGTACAGCTGAGTGTCCATGTGTTTATATGTAAATTCGTTCCCAATTCTATATCTGAACAATAAAAGTAGTTCTCATTAATTAAAATATTAGCTAGCATGCCTCCCGGACTAATGCCTGTTTAAGGTTGATTCACTGCAACTATTATTCTACTTTGAGTTGCTAATGATATCTCTGGATGTGATCATCCAGCTGATTATGGACCCACCACTAAACAATTCCATTTACACTGTTCTTACTATTAGAAGCCTTGTCAGATGTTCATTTTGTTTTGTTTTGGTTTGGTTTTTTTTTTTAATATGTCAGTGTCTTTGTAAGAATTTTGATATAGTTCTGCTACTCTTTGTCTGTGGCCTACTGAAGATGTCATGCAACAGCTGGTCAGCAACAAGCTGGGCCAAACCAGTGCTGCCTCTTGTTTTGCTTATATTTGTCTAGGAGCTTACAAACAGTTTGGCAATTTTCCAGCATTTTTCAATACTCAGCTTACAGTTTTCTTCTCCTCCCTTTTCCTAACTTTCAAAGAGAGGGAATATATTTCAATTTTCCAGCCTCCAAAAAGTGTTGCTCACCACATTGTTCCTCAAAAATTATAATTCTTATCTCTGGGATTGTTTCAGATGTCGTTCTGAGATTAATTTTACCCAGGTTCTTGTCTATAAAGCATTCTCTAGCTATTTTTTCCCTTTGTTCCTGTTCTGGGAAACAGAATTCTGGGTGGGAATTTTATCCTTTCATTTGTCCTTAATTGCATTAGTCAGATGCATAAAACTCTTTGACCTCATCAGCATTATCTACTCCCCATTACCTCCTTACCCAATTTTTCCTTCTGTTTGTATTATTAATTTATTTTTGTCCTTACTGTTTGAGACATGAAACACTTGTGATTCAGCTTTTCAATTGTAAATTGATCTCATATTAAACTTCTGTCTTCTCCTTGTACTTAAATATCACTTGTCAAGTAGAAACTTTTACAAAGATTTTATGAAGCTTTATTGGGCTAAATTAAGGTCTGTTTTGAAAATCAAGTATTCTGAGTTGGAGACTAAAAAAACCTTTAGAAATTTTGTGATCTTAACTGTAAACCAAAAATAGATAACAGATTTCTGAATGAAACCTGAATGCAGATTCATCCAAAGTAACAAGTCTCTTCTATGAGTTTTCTTGAATTTTTTGCTTTGATCTAAAGAAAAAGTGTTTCGCAACTGAGACAATGCAAAAGTTGCTGCTATCTTAATTTTGAGAGAGATAATTATTTATTTCATAATTTCTGTGATATGTTTTAATTAATTTCACAGAGTGAAGGAAACAAAAATCTGTATGTTTAATATGTTGTCTGAATCACAAGAATATCTTGATAATCCTCAGAAGAAGACATTGCAATTTAAACAGCTAATTTTGAGGGTACTTTAAAATTGAAAAAATTAGAAAAGCACATATTATTGTATTCAGTATGTTCTGTATATTCACTTTTCTTCACTTTCAACTTAGAAATTTTCATTAGGATTTCATTTTCTCTTCTCACCCTGTATCGGTCATGTCAAGCATTGCAGTCAATTAATTGTGTGATAAAGCTGATATTACCTGCTGGTGTCTAATCTTAACAGCAATTAAGTAATCAAGAATGGTATTAAGGACTGCATTACAGGGGAATAGCTCTTTAAAACAAACAGCAGTACAATCACAGTACTAAAATGATGATAATGTCCCATCAGGAACAGCGTGCACAGTGCTGATAGCCATCCCACAGGAAGGAAGTTACCTCAGAAAAGCCAATGAGTAATGAAACACAATAGTATATCCCAGAAGCCTGATTTGACTTTCCAAGAGTTGGGACTAAGTTTTCAGAAAGCAGAATAATTATTCAAAGTTATATAAATGATGTGAATGGGTTGTACATTTTTGCTTATTCATTCATTCATTCTAGTAAGAACAGAAGTACTTGTCATATTAGTGAAGTGTAAGGTGGGAGTGAAGTCCCTGATGATCCTATTAGCAAAACTCAGAATTTGCTATATGAGCCAGATAGAAAAAGAAGAAGCTAGAGATCTGTCTAAAAAGATGACTAACAAACTTAAAGAGCGTGCTGCAGCTTAGTAGGGATAATTACCATAAAGTATATATGCTAATATAAAATTAGTTTTTGTTCACAAATAAGGTTTAATGCATGATGTGGGTAAACTCTTCTTGTGAGGTTTCAATTCAACGTTGTCAGCCACAAGCGCTCAAGTTATTTTAGTACCACACCTTGTGCCCACCCCACCCAAAAGATGAGATTTGGAACAGAGCACATGGCAGGGTTAGTGAGTTTGTTTGGTTTTATTCCTCACTGGGAATGCTTATCTTGCAATTAATATTCAGTCTGGAAGGCTAGAAACTTTTTTGATTATAAATGAAGGCTGAGGTTTCTTAGGTAATAATCTGTTTTCAGCAGCTCAAATTTCAAGCAATAAAACAAATAAAGAAGCCAAGCCTAACAAATAAAACTACACCTAATATGTGATTGATAAGAAAAAGAAAACTCTTATAAAAATTTTGCAATTCAACTAGTGCTTTCAGTATAGGGAAAAAATAATGAAAATATTTGTATCTTGCAGATTTCACTAAATGCATGCAACAAAGATGGTGCTTGCCCTTTTCTCTGAAAGCACAAGGCACGGCACCAAAAGGAAGCTACACAATTCTTTGAAAATTCACACAGAAAATAGATATCTGTGTAAGGATTTTGGTATCAGTTTTACCTCCTTGGAAAGAATATTGAGTGTCCTATGCACTTCTGAGAGCCCAGGAGGATTCCACTACGTACAGAATGGCAAAGAAAAGAGGGAAGAATTGTATTTAGGACAAATTTGCTCTGTCTGTTGGCTCTCAAGAATCCCATTCTGAAGCTCTGAACTGTTGTAAATTATGTACACGTTGGCTACTCAGCCATAAGTTATGTTTTACTAAGTGTGCTGGTTTGGGCTGGGGTAGAGTTAGTTTTCTTCACGGTAGCTTGTATGGTGCTTGTTTGGGATTTGTGACCAGAACAGTGCTGATGTCACAGGGATGTTTTAGCTGTTGCTGAGCAGGGCACACACAGAGTCAAGGCCTTTTCTGCCCCTCACACCGCCCCAGTGAGGGGGCTGGGGGTGCACAAGGAGCTGGGAGGGGACACAGCCCAGAGAGCTGACCCCACTCACAAAAGGGATGTTCCATTTGGATGTTCCATACCAGATGAGGTGTGCTCAAAAACAAAAGCTGGGGGAAATATGGAGGGGACATAGGGTCAAATGGTGTTTGCCTTCCCAGGTAATGGTTATGTGTGATGGAACCCTGCTTTCCCAGAGACGGCTGAACACCTGCATGACCGTGGGAAGCAGTGAACTAATTCCTTTATGTTGCTTCTGCATACAGATTTTGCTTTCCATATTAAGCTGCTTTTATCTCAAACCAGACGTTTTCATACTTTTACCCATCCAATTTTTCTCCTATTTGACTTGTGGGGAGCGAGTGAGCAGCTGTGTGGGGCTTGACTGCCTGCTGGGGGTTAAGCCTTAAAAAGAATGGCGGCATTCAGCTTCCTATGCACAAATATTCAGTGCTATCCTAGAGACTGTAGGATATCTGAGAAGTCCAGAGAGGAATATGACCTGTAGCAGAAGACAGGGAGACACAACCCTGTATCTGGGTTTAGATACCCACGCCTAGGGCATCTAAAAAGTCACTAAAAGAGTATATTTAAGAAGTAGAATCACTTCCTGAGAATTTTGAATCCGGTACATTTTAAGTAAACAAATATTTTTAGTAGGATAAAAATCTTAGAATGTAATGTGAAGGTAGCTGAAAAACAATCCCATTGCCTACACCATCTGCATTGCACCTACATAAATACCAACATCAGAAACAGTAACGTTAGTTTTGGTGTATTTCGTACACCCACTTGCTGTTAGCAGACTCTGCTTCCAAGGCAAGTGTAATTCATAGGCAGAAAAATCCTTTAAACAGGAGATTATATAAAGTTTACTTGACTTTTGCTTCGTGTCCACTGAGATGGTAACATTAATAGGGTTAAACCAGACAGTGCCCAGAATGACCCGGACTAATTGCTGTGGGATTATATGACATTCAGAAAACCCTTCCAACCTTGTGATTATAATATTAAAGATTCATTCAGAACAATACAAAATTCTGTTGTTCTACTGGCTTATGTTCAACATAAAAGCAAATTAAGAATTAAGTCAATGGACCACTAAAACACGTGTGCCCACGTACAGGTGCATCCAAGTCATAATATGTCTGTTCTATTGATATTTTTGAAAGCTTTTCTCTCTTGCTGATATAATTTTACATACTAAATTGATTCCATGACTATTTTAACTCACTGCCCTGATCTCTGGCTACACGAGCCATTTCTAGGGCTCCGAGATGTTGATACCACTGCAGTAGAAACAGCACAATGTGGAAATCTTTGTCTTTCCTAAAGAAGGGGCTGAAAAAGAAAAAGTCTCAGTGCCTAACCTGTGTTTTGTGAGAGCCACCAGAGGTCTGTGGGTTGAAGTGTGCTCTAGCTCCAGAAGAGACACAACTGTCCCTTCTCTGTTAGCCTGCACTGCCCCACACATCCCTAAACATTGAGCAAACAATCACTGCTGGGGTGGAATTTAATCAACCTGCTTTTGTTTCAGCCCTCACCTGTTTTTCAGAGCAAAGTTGTAAATGAAAAGAGCCCTTTGAGTGAGCTGTGGCATGCATTAGTTTTAATTTACTTTACCTGTAGAGGCATATATGTTAACATCTAATAGATAGCTTGATGATTCACCTTTGCTGCTGAGGGCAAAAGGATTTTTTGCTCAACTGAAGCGAAAATAGCTTGCTCTTTGAATCGTTTTGTGCCCTAAAAGAGCTGTGTTCTTACAGAAATTCTGACATTGTGATCAAAAAAATTCTGACATTCTGTGATCAAAAAAATGCCTCTGATCAAAAAAAGTCTCAGAAATGTAGAATCATCTAACACAGCTGATGTATTAAAGATGATTGAGGGCAAAACTCTACTTGTTATGGTAACTTTTGCTGGTCTTGTAATGAGAAGTATCCTGCAAGAAGTATGAGCAGAAGTGGTTTACAGAATTTGCAAATTTTTCTTTTGATGAAAGATCGAACTGACCCATTCTTGAGTCCTGGACCTTAATGGTTAATCTAGAAGAAAAGTGTATCAAGACAGAAGAAGCCTGATCAACTGAATGCTCTGGGCACACTGACAGCTGATCTGAGCTATGTTTTGCAGTAAAGAGTTTACTTAACTGCGTGCTATATTGATTCTAACGCACGGAAGATTACACAAGATGAGCAGTCAACATTTTCTGTTCCTAAATTACAAGCCTACCAGGGGTAAACTTGAGATGGCTGCTATTTGTTGGGGTTTTTTTTCAGGGGGGAGGGCAGGGGGCGGGAAGCTGTGTGTGTGGTCTTTTGTTTGTTTGTGGTTTTTTGTTGTTGTGTTCTTCTAAACACTTGCTGCTTTCTTAATTTTTCTTCAGCTTTATTCAAGGAGTGAAAGCTTGGACGTGCAGGCATTAGCATGTTTGTACCCATATTCTAATCTGATTTTTCATAGCTTTTAAATATTGTCCAAGGTTATGCACATTTGTGCATGAGCTTGAAATGCTTTGTAAGATATTGGACTATATCAAAAGACAGAAGCTGTGGGGAATAATATCACTCTTGTGTCGCTCCTGATGGCAATTTAAAGGGAATCTAGACACAGAGAAGACTGAAAGTTAATCCTTTACAAAATTACAAATTTATGCTGAGGTTAAGCATGTATTATGTTGACACATTCTCTTCATAATTCATTGTTTTAGAGAATAATTCCTTGCAAACTTTATTTTTCCAAATAAGAAATCTCTTTTATTAGTTGTTGTTTATTAACTTCAATATAGCTTTGAGAAAGCATGACTGTCTTCATCTTACAGGATTACCACAAAAATAAAAGGCAATTATGTAAAATACTTTAGTCTACCCTGTCTCTTTTCAAGGAAACTGTGTGTATGCCATTCACAAAGTACATTTAGCTCTTGGATTCAAAAAATGTTCCTCCAATTTAAACTTGAACATCAAATTTCTCTCTTCAAATATGTAATACTCGCATTGTCCAAAGTTTAATTATATAAGGCTAATGTTACTGTATTAACAAAGAACTGTATCATTGATTAAAAGTGTTTTCATGCAACAAACTTTGTGTTTTTGCAAGTTAATATAGAGTTTGACTTAGCTAATATAAAGCTTGGGATTCCACCAAAGAATTCCACCCAAACTGAAATCATATGTATGGCAGGAAAGAGTACAAGAGAAATAAATCACTCTGCATAACATAAATATCAAGAGCTTGTTATAGTAAACAGATACTTAAAAGGAAAAATAAAGCACATTAGACCCAAGGAACTGCAAGTCACATTCCATGCTTTGTTAAGACCAGGCATCAAATAACAACAGTAAACTGGCTTTGTCTTTATTTCCAGCCTCAGCACAACAAAACAGTCCCAAATATCTTCTGAACTGAGCAAACATTCAATAACTGTCCATGTTTATCTATGCCAGTGATATTTGTGGCATATTCTTTATTATTCTCCCTGACTTCTGTATACTGTTTAGGCATCACAAAGAGACAGTAAACAACATTCACATCCATTTTCACCAAATGAGCTTCGATATGGACAAGGGAGGACTAGGATTTCATATCTCTTGTTCCGTTGTAAAGAAAAGCATAATCACTCTGGTTCATTCTGTTCTATCTATAGATGTGTAGTTTCATGGGTTCTTTGAAGAAAGTTATACTTACCTTAAAAATGATGAGGTAGTAAGGATACTTGGAGTTCTAAAATTACACAGAGGTGTGTAAGAAAATGCATATGTGTGTGTGTGAAGTGGCAGGCTGGTATCTTGTTATATGATTTAATGTATTTAAGAAGAGAATTTCAGAGATCTTCTGTATGGCAATGGTGTGAAGTTCTGTAGATTGGCATTTTTAGCACGGGAGTATAAAAAAGTTTATTCTTTCTTTTAAACAAATCTTGGAACCGTTTCATAAAGTTCTCTGTTATAAACTGTCAGAATAACTGAGAATAATGGTATGAAACTAAGAAAAAGTAAATTTAGGCTGAGCATCAGAACAAATGAATGGCGAGGAAATAACTAGAAATCCCAGTGGGAGAGGATAAAGCACTTTCATTTGAGTGATTTAGAACTTGGAAATTCATTTCAGTGAAAAATCCAGCACTTGGAAAAGAATGACCCAGACGAGTATTGGTTTCTTAGAGACCTTTCTAAGCTGATTGTGTGGTTTGCGTGATAGACTCTCATTCCATCTATTTACTTCTTACTGCTTCTTTATGATAATGGAGTTGATATCATATAATGTTACAGATTCATCTCCACAGCATTTTTATAGAACTGCTCAGGCGGACAGTTTTTAATAGGGCCATAATCCTAGCTGAAGAGAAACCTGATTGCTCAGAGGGTAAAAGGAATCTGTCAACTATTTATACAGGTTTTGATAATATCTTGTTATCATGTATCAGAGAATATCTATAGTGAACTATATATCACTGTAATAATTAAGAATATTATTTAAAGTCGCATTAAACAGTTCTCTACTTTTCATTTTACTATGGTGATATTACATAAGGATTATTTTTATTAAAATAATCTGTAATGAAACTTAGTATCCCAAATCTCTACACAAAAATCAGTGAACATTCAGAATTTTTTTTATTATTATGAAGACATTTCGAATTCACACTGAGGATCCAACACTTTGAAATTGCCTAGAGCATCTAAGATTCTGCTTTGGTTATGTTTTGGAGGATTACAAATACATGCATACCGTGTCTGAAGATTTCATAAAGAGTCTTTTATTTGTCAAAAATGGGATACAGATCAAAAGATGCTCTGAAAATTCCTGGAGAAACAATTTCTTTTCCAGCGTAGCTGGGCTGTTACTACAGAAAGCTGGTGTTCAAGAGACAGGGCTCTGTCAGGAGTTTTCTGCATTGCAGGTTCATCCCAGGAACTCCACTTTCCCCAACGGGGTCTCGAGGCTCTACACAAACACTCGCAATTTTTAAGTAAAACCTTCATGTTTCCCTCTCTCTTCTGTATCAGTACTTGAACGTTGAGCCAGAGGAAACTGCCAGTTAAATCCATGTAACTGAGAAACGAGCCATGCTATCATGCAGCTGCCTTTCCAAATTAAAAATAATTCAAATTAACCTAAAATAAAGACCTTCAAATGGAAGATGAAAAGCAGGTGAATTGGCTTATAGATGTGTTGTAATATTCAAATATTGTTTTCTTCTTTCAAGAAACTGTCAGACTGACAATCACAGACATAATTAATGCTATTTTTTCTCTTTTTTTTAGCACTTTGATGAAAAATTTTATTTTGTATAATCAGGCTGTGTTACGTTACTTTCCAAAAAGTATTCTCCAACAGTGGAGAAGAATTGTTTCTTCAGAACCTGAACAATCAAAGTTTACCAAATTTATAGATCAGGCTTCGTGTGTCTAGAACTTTGGTAAGAAAAGCTGACAGAAAAAGAGAAGTTATTTTCTAAAGGCATTCTCTTTGCAGGACAAAAACTAGGATGAGAAAAACATCACAGAATCACAGAATATTCTGAGTTGGAAGGGACCCACAAGGATCATCAAGTCCAGCTCCTGAGTGAATGGCCCACACAGGGACCAAATCCACAGCCCCGGCATTGCCAGCACCAGGCTCTGACCAACTGAGTTACTCTCAGGGTCATGACCATGACTTGGAAAGTTTTTGGACTCACTGACAACCAAGAACACCAAATGTTCTCTCAGTTAAAATAGATTTGATAAGTCATTTCTTCAAGTACCAGTAACAGATGCTTAAGTGTATGTTGGGAGTGAAACAAAGTACATTTTCATTTGCATACTTCTGTGGAATTTAAAATTCAGAATCAATAGATCTTTCTCAAGATTTTTAGGTGCTCTCTGATGTTTTTCCACACTCATGCTATGGCTTGATAACAGTGCTTAACACAGATGAAGAAATAGTTGCTTTAAAGGCTAAGCCTTATTTATTTTAATTTTAAAGCCCTTGACTCATCTTTCTCAGAACATCTCCTGAATTTGAGGATTACTAATGGTTTAGTTACAGTTTTTCATCTCTGGTCGGTCTCTTTCATACTATTTTAATTTCACAGGTGTTATTCTGCAATTATTTTAGCTTTACTGATTAATCCTTATGATATGGATATTGATACATGTACAGCAATTTTCCGGGATCAGACTACACCTAGCAAAGCATGAAAATACCTGAAATGTACTTACCCATATTCATTTTTAAATTCATTGGAAAAATAGTAGCAATAAATGCAGTTTGGACTGTTGACACAGAATTAGTTTTTTCACTAGCTGTTAATTAACACAGTTCTTTCATAAGATATCAATAAGAGCAATCTGAACAAATGAAAATTGATTAGTAATACCATGTAATAGTAGAACTCAAAATCTTTATTAATTTTATTTCAATAATGGGATATTTGAGTAAACAACGTTAAAAAGCTAACAAATTTTTCTAACCTCCTTCGTCTTTTTGATGAATGGAAATTAAAATGAACGGTTTGTCCCTTTGAACTCATCATGAGATAAATAATGCAATACTGAACAGGAAGCAAAGAATTAGAATCAGTGGAGTGTAACCATATTTGTAACCCTTTACTAATGTAGTCCCTAAGTATTCTTATCCAGCATAAAGTGTGTACTAGGTACATTTTCAATGCTTTCGAGCATCAATTAGCCTCCTGTATCTCCATGAATTACATTTTGCATGTTGGCAACCTCTTTCCTTGTTGAGTCTTTGCCATTGAAGGGCGAGAACATCAAGACAAGAATAAATTACATATTTCAGACTTACCACAGTTTCTGAGGTTTTTTTTATTGGCTTATTCCAGGAGAAAAATGTCTTACTGCCTTGTGAATGCTTTCACAGTGAGATTCTCTGAAATGCCCTCAAACTGATCAGGTAAAAAATAATGGCATTTTTCTCAGAACACTTATGCCTCATTCCAAGGTGGATAAATCATTCATTGAGCCAGTGAGACCAGCAGGAAGCAAAGAAAAACCCAGCAGGGATCGCTTCAGGTAACTTTGCATAAGCTTTCAGATTTGTCCTTCAGACTGCGCTGGCTGCTCTGTACTTTCCAGAGCTTTACTGATGCTTTCTGAAAGCTGCAAATTAAGAGGAGATCAGATGTTCTTTTAGGGCATGAGTGTGGATTCTAGGCCTTGCTTGACCTGTTGCTGTTGATTTTTGGAGATAAACACAATATGAGGGTCTAATTATAGAGTATGTGGCCTACCAACAAAGCATCTGTGTTGTCTCCAGAGTCAGCCATTGCTTTGAGTTGAAATTCTCTTTTCCCCTTAGTTTCCATGATGTAACCAGTCAAAAGGTTTCCTACCTGTATGACTATTTTTCTGTTGAAAATACACAAATTAAGCTACATCATATAAATAGAAAAAAAAAGTAAAGATCCGAGTGAGACGAGATTGAAGGCTTGAAAGGATTCACCCCCACCTTCCTTCTTTCTTTCCCTCCCTCTACTGCTACCAGGTCTTTGTCCCTTTTGCAGTTAATCTTTTAATTACTTCTGATATTTGTTGCATCTCCTTTCTGAAAACTTCTCTCACGTTAGAGAATCCTTCCTAGCTCTGTCTCTTAGTGTTTTTGTCTTCACTGCAGAAATTTTTCTGAGCTGAGCATACTCTCTTGTTCTCAGAGTATTTTTTCCCCGTCTCCAGGAGACTCTGCCGTGCCCACCCACAGCAGGAACACACAACCTGGCAGCCTTTCTGCCAAGCGCCCAGCCACACCTACTTAAACAAAGCATACAGGAAACGACACATACACAATGGACCAAGAACAAACAGATTTAAAATTTCTACCATCTCTCACATAGTTCACACCCTCCTTTTACCTTAATTGCTGGATCTGGGTTTGTGCCAATCTGGGGTGGATTTTAAAGAACATGAAATAAATAACATGGAATTGGAACGTTCCTTGTTCCTTGTTTCCTATCCACGCAGGGGTTTAGGTAACAGATTTAGGCAAATTATAGAATGACTGGTTGGATTAACAGAGTACAATTAATAGCTTATAAAGTTCCAGCCACTTCAGTTTATCTCTTATTGTTTCCAAGTCTGCACTAAGGAAAGTAGATCAATATTTACCCCTTTTAAAAAAAAAAAAGTTAAAGGATATATTTTTGTCTACTGAAGCTTATCACTTCATTCCAACTGTAAAGTAAATAAAATTATACTCAAGAATACTTGATTGCTCTCCAAAATTTTTGAAGATCGTTTGTGAGGCTGGTTGTTTTGCTTCAGACTTTGCTCTGGAGGCTTTTAAGATCATATTTCAAAAGCTAAGAATATTTAAATAAAAAATGGCACTTTCCCAAATGCAAGAGATATCTACTTGCTTCTGATTAGAATAGATTTTTGGCATCTGCTAACATTTGTTACACTTGTTACCTGCAGGTGATAGCATATTGTAGAGCTGACATTTTCAGGTCAATTAAATTTCCCCACCCCACCCCCCCCCCACAAAAAAAA